>PVKM010003249.1:0-58959 GCA_004027735.1 Carollia perspicillata
GAGGCTGGAAGAACTGTGTGCAATCCTAAAGTGCCTAATTTGAAGGGGGCTAAGATGTCATTGTTCCATGTACAGTGTTTTTATATCTTGTATATTCCTCAGTAAATGCCTCTACTTTCAATATTGCATGGCTGGATTCTTTATGGACAGATACAATCCCTATCAGAACTATAAGGATCTTCAGAACAGCAAAGGAGAAGTAGACGTGGGGTATTTTTGTCTACTTAGCATTCCTTTGGTTTCCAGCTTTCTTTCAGTCTATGACTATATTTATATGACCTAGGGCTGTAAACTCAAATAATTCCATCCCCCTGATACAAAGAGATTGGTTTCTGAATGGTCATTTGACCCAAATTGACCAGTAACAATCATCTGCTAGAATTTGATTATCTCTTCCAAAAGACACTATCTTTTGCTTTAATTGATAGCTGTAAGGATGATGAGTTTAGAGCAATATTCAACCATTTCATGAGGACAGTGTGCTAAGCACAAAGCCAACACAAGTCAAAACAGAACTAAGAGATAGGGAGACATCGGTATCTTAGTGATGTTGTCTCAGCCTTTGAATACAGCTGGGCTTGAACTCAGCCACACCTCTGGGCTCCTCAATACTTTCTAATCTTAAATTCATGTGAGTTGGGTTTTTATCGTTTGTGACTCAAGAAGTATTGCTTAACCAGGGTCATCACAGGGGAGCCATCCATGAAGATGCCAAACAACTGATTACGAGTGGGAACACAGAACAGATACAATTGCTGAAGCCAAACTCAAGGTGACATTGATGCTTTCCTTTGTTGGATGTCTGCCTCGTGACAGATGATTGCAATGTTACAGACACATGCCCTCTTACACTCCATCTCCGGCTCTTCACAGATAGGTGATTCCTGACTGGTGGTAGGAACACATTCCTAGAGTGGACAGCAAAGTGGAATTGGACACCAAGCTATTTTTTCTCCTTCGTAATTTAATAGTGACTGATTGAGCTGGTTCCTCTTTGTCAAGTGTCATTCAAAAATCACCCAATTGTTGGTCCACCATCGCTCTACTGTTGATGAGAATGCCATGTGGGCTGGAATCAAAGGCTTGCTGAAATTTGTCTATTTTACATCTGTTCCTGGCTGGGAGCTTAATGAGATGCATGGCATAATGAGATGTGTGTCTGGAGTGTGTAATGAGATTCTTGATTCAAGTGTCTAATGAAGCCTATAGCCTAATGAAATGTATGGCATAATGAGTGCATAGCTTGACTGTATAGGACAGATTTCAAAGTCCTTTTGGAAAATATCACTAGGCATACAACATTTTTTCCCATCTGCATAAGCCACACCTACAAATGGGGTCTTTTCATTTTTTTAAGTATTTTTATTGATTTATTTTTAGTGAGAGGGAGAGAAACATCAATGTGTGGTTGTCTCTCACATCTCCCTTATTGGGGACCTGGCCCACAATGCAGGCCCGTGCCCTGAGTGCGAATCAAACTGGTGACCCTTTGGTTTGTAGGCCCACACTCAGTCCACTGAGCTACACCATCCAGGGCTCTTTGGTTGTTGTTGTTTTTTTTTAAGTTTGTCATTCCTCAGTGCCATTGTCATTGTCCCCATGGGTACTTTCCAATTCAAAGCTAAGAGAACAGAAGCAATGGCCCTCACCAAATGTGACTGGTAGTCTGAAAACAAAGCATAGACTTTTTCTTCTTGAGAAAAATAATCATATCATTGTTTCTTTCCATTCACTTATTTTTCAGTGTAACCAAGTATATCAATGAGTTATTGCCTAACAAATATACCTAAAACTGTGCATAAAAATAATAAGCATTTATCACTGTCCATGAATCTACAAGTCAACTGGGTGGCTCTTTGGGTTTGCAATCAGCTGCAGGTCAGATAAATCCTCTGTTGATCTTGTCTGGGGTCTCTCACATCTTTGGCAGTCAGCTGCCTATAGAGCAGGAAGATGCTGATTGAAAAGCAGTTGGAATCTCCTTGATTTGGTCTCTCATTTCTAACTGAATAGCCATGTCTTAACCTAAAGCCAGAGTCAGGAGACTAAGAGGAAGAGGGGGAGCCTCCTGAGACCTGGGCTCCACACTGTCACACTGTCACTCCAACCAGATTTGTTTGGGACAAAGCAAGTCACAAGGCCAGCCAAGAATCAAGAAATAGGGAAATAAATTCCATCTCATAATGGGAGGAAGAGCCAAGTCACATTGATACAAATAGCATGAACAGAGGGAGGAGGGAGGGTAGACTTTTTGCACTTACTCTACCTACCAACTATAAAGTAACAAAGAACATATTTGCACACTGTCTCATCTTTCCATTCCTCCACTACTAACTAATCTTTTGTGGAGGGGATACTTATGAAAAATTGGCTTTTTAAAAATAAATGTGAGAAGTTGTCCAAAATGCAGTGATATTGATTATGAGTGTTCTAAAAGCCATTTACAGTATCACCCTGAACCCCTGGATCCTGTAGGTTGACAGTGGTTGACCTCAGTAAATGAATAAAGGCAGTACTATCTACCTGGAAGTAAACAAACAAAAATGCTAATAAGAATTATTTCTAATTTTTTTTAACAGGATAAGGAATCAACTTCATCTTTGAATTAAAATCTAGCAGAGATTTTTGCACTCTTGTGTGAGTTTACTGTAGGAGTATTAAAATTGTTTTTTGCCCAGAACTACTGGTGATCAACCCCAGGCATCAGGTGTATGTTATGTGAAATGTCCTGAAAATTTCTGAAGAGTTTTCACAGTGTGTGTCTCATTTGCAATAGCCTCTTGGATAAAACCCAGGACATTCCTTTGAAAATTTATAGGGACTAGTCTATCCAGCAATTTAATAGGCAGTCTGAATTTTAAAAAAAAATACCCTAGCCAAGGTTTTATCTCCTTCTCATCTCCCAGATTGAATATCCATTATCTCTCAAGATGCCATTACCCTCAGATGCCTCAGATTTATTTGTCTAGCTATTTCATAGGGTAAAAGCCTGATCGGGTCCTCTTTAAATACACCTTCTAACCACATTTTAGAAACCAGCAGTTGGTTCCATCATTTTCCTATCTGAAGATTATGCTTTTCTATCTCATGGGGATCATAAATTTTACTCCCATGTGCATTTTACAATTATGGAAAGAAATAAATCAAACAAAATACCCAAAGATCAGAATTTTTTTCAATTTATTTTCCAGCTGTGCTTACATACCCGTGGAAGAGTTTACTTAGGTCCATACACATATGCATCCCTGGGCATATGCTCAGTACAGGTTTGTAGTGTATTGATCCATTGAGTCATTGATTATTTCAATTCAAAATCTAGCATCCATTTGATTAAACTTTTCAGCAAACCTTTATCTTAGCTTCATTAGCTCAATATTTTTATACACATCTTTGTGTACCAATTAGCTATGACAGTTTATTTTTAAACTAGTAGAGTGTCGATCTCTATGTGTCAGAGAAAGAGTTTTTGTATTTACTCTTTCTGCCATCCTGGATAAGTGGCTCCCAATTAAACACCAGTTATGTCCTCACACGCAAAATGAATATACAGCATGAAAGCAAGTAGAAATGGTTTTATTTTTGTGAAGATCTATTCAATTCTAGAAAGTTTCCTGAAATATATTAAGGTCTGTGTTACCCAGGTGAACTGACTACACTGATCAAAATCATCAGATTGCTACCCAGTCTCCACTTCATTGTGTGCTGTGATGTGCCACAGGTTCAGCTACATGTATTCCCAAAGGGTCTGTGATATATTTCATTTATCTGAGTAGCCAAAGTCACATGTCGCTTACTCTTTGGGTAATGTTTTGGTAGTGCTCAGGGCCAGTCTGTGGGCAGCTGAAGGAACGCGCACAGAAACAGCACAGTGAGCAAGAACCTGGACATAATAAGGGCAGGTGGAGTAGGAGGTAAGCCCTAGGAGGGACTGGACTTTGGTTCCAGAGAAGCTGGTGGACTTTAGCCGTGGAAAGGGGAGCATATATACTAGGCCACAATTTCTCAAAATGAAATCATCTCATCACCTACAGCAGACTTACCTGGAAAGATTGGAGCCAAAGTTTTTGGCTCCCATCACCTTGCTCAATCAAATCTTTAGGGAGAGTCTCCAGACGTGAATATTTTATCAAGGTCTCCAGTGATTAGTGTGCAATTTGAAAATTGAGAGCCGGTCTACTGGACTTTGAACATTTCCAGTACAGTCTATGCAAAATCCTCATTATATTCCCAGTGTCTGGCAGCTTGTAAGGGACTATTGAATGAATGAAGAAATGATTGAACAGAAAAAATGTATTGATAGCGATGCCAAAATCCTACAGTCCATTAGTGATCCACCTCCAGGTCAGGAATGCAGGAATGCAAGACAGCAGATCTATGTGAGATGCCACCAAGAGGAACTCTGATTCTGGGCCAGATGCTATTTAAGTGGGTGGCTTGCCATACCCCACCTGTTTCTTCCCATGTTCCACCTCCTCTAGAAACCAAAGGTCATTTTACGGTCTGGCTTCATTCTGTGGTCTCAGCATGTGAATGTGTCTGAGTCCGCACAGATGAATCTTCCCAGCTTCAAAAATCAAGTACGACGCTGAAAGACCAAATAGGCACTGTCACTAATACAAAAAATATTATAATAAACACAAGTCATTACTTTGAAGAGCTGAGGTTTAGAAAGGTTAAGACATTTGTCTCAGTTCACACAGCTAGAAAGTGAAGAGGGAGCACAGAAGTCAGGTTGGCAAGGCCGGCCTGGAAACCATTTACCTTGACGGTGGTTCTTTTCTCACAATTTTAGATGATGTTGAGGGACATGCATGGAGTTGGGATGTAGACACAATCAGGTTTAGTTTTTTATATCCAAAGAGGCTCAACAGGGTGTTTTTCCCAAACAATTAGCTGTCTCTTTCAAGTCACAAGTCATACAAAAGCAGTTGCAGTAAATGTTTATTTTAAAAGCAAGTATTGTCTTCCAGTATATATAGTTTTATAATTATACTTTTATATACTTTTTCTCTAACCATTCATTTACCACTCCTCCATTCTGGTCTTAGACTATTCTTGAAGGTACTCTATTCTTGTTTTCAAATAATACAGTGTGTCATACTAAACCAGTGCTTGTCACAGCTTAGGTTTCTTATGCTTGGTCCTCCCAACCCAGCTACCACCCACCACATCATGTCACAGATTGTTAGAAGTGGAAAAATAACCTATGAAATGGCCTATCACAACTCTGTTATTTCACATGGCAAAACTGTGGCCCAGGGAGGTTAAAGTCTTCATCCCAAGCCTCACTGTGCTTCCCACTGCTTCTTCATTATTCCAGGCTTTCTCATCAACTCAGCAATGACAGGAATAGATCTTACGTGTGCAAGAAGCAACTGTTCTAAAAATTGCTTTGTTTTTTAAAAGATTTTATTTATTTATCTTTAGAGGAGAAGGGAAGGAGAGAGGGAGAGCAATATCAATGTGTGGTTGCCTCTCATGCATGCCCTGCTGGGAACTGGCCTGCAACCCAGGCATGTGCCCTGACTGGGAATCGAACCGTGGTTATTTGGTTCACAGGCCCGCACTCAATCCACTGAGCTACACCAGCCAGGGCATAAAAATTGCTTTGTTTTTTAGCGATCTTGATACATCCTATAATAGTCAGAAAAACAGAGTAAAGTCCATATTTAATCCTGGCAATATCAAGTAAATCAACTCATCGATAAGATTTGGGTATGACAATAAAATAATCAGACTGAATATGAGATAACATGTCATTTTCATGTAGTGTTTGCTTTCATAAGTTCATCCACTTAAGAGAAAATGATAGACAGTTTCTTATTCCTATTTGATACATAAATAATTTTTAAAATTTATTGTATTTTTTCCATTACCATTTATCCTCCCTGTGTCCTCTTCCATTGCTACTCTCACCCCCACCCATGGCTGAAAGCCTGTTCTCTCTCTGTGAATTGATAGAGACAGCTTCTAAAGTCAAGCTAAGGCCCAATTGTGATTCGGGGTTATTCTTTCAGGTGACAGAGAGAAGATGCTTCTCTTTTGTTTAAAATAGCAGTTTACAGCAGGACTTTGCAGTTTCTCAGAGAAGGTCTTATTAATATAAATGTCAGGAAACGTGTTGGCCCTGTGTCTTGCTTTCAGCAATCACGTGGATCACGTTCCCTTCATCTGTGCAAACACAAGATTGTATATTCTAATTCATCTGAAGCTTTACTGCAGTGTCTATAAATATTATATAACACATCCGAGCCTCGCTACTTTCTTGTGCATTCAGGACACATCTCTGTGATCACTATAATCAACTTAATTGGGCAAGACTCTCTAAGTGAAGGCAATAACATTTGTTTACTTCATTGTAGGAATGTGCTCTCAGCCTGGTACCGCCACATTTAAATTAGTTTTTATCCAAAACAGAGAGAAATGCACCCTTCAGTCAACACAGTCTGTTAATCTGAATGTTTAAATTAACTGTCTGTAGGCCCTGAGGAAACCCTAATAAGCTCTGTGTTTTGTGCTCTTGTGAGAGGACTCAGTGACACTCAGAACTTTTCCTTCTTTCCTACTTTGCCAAGTGCATAGGAGTGGATTCTCTCCTCTGTTCTCTGTGGCCACAGCTCGTGTGTCTGAAGCTACCCCAGGAACTACATTCTTTGCTTTAACAGGAGCAACAAAATGATCTCTTTTAAGCATTGTGATAAATATGTATTGGAAGAGTGCGAGCTTTTGAGGAGAGGGGAGAGAGAGTGGTACAGTTCAACAAGTCAAATCCAGATGAAGACAGATTCATGCCCCTTTGTAGGAACCCTGTACAGCCCCATGGGCTACTTTCTCACCCAGAATTACCCTCTCAGCACGGGACTTTTCTTTCAGAATCATCATGGTTCTGAGATAGGGCATGTGAGGAAAGGCTGTAATTAATAAGGGCTACGGGGATTGTCAAGGAGATAGTAAGACCAACCCGCAATGCATTCATGGCTTAGAACCACCAGAAGACCTGCTCCATCCAACATGGCTACTAAGTTCACCTTGAGGTAACCCCTAGCCTCATCATATGCTCATTGACAAATGAGCCCACTAAATTAGCCCACTAAACCACCACCCCCAGCCACCATGATCAGAAACAGAAAGCCTGAATAAAGGCATAAAATGGCCAGCTGTGCTCTAACAAGAAGTTGCCACCCTTATTCCCCCAAACTCCTGAGTATTCCTCCCCCTTATTAAGTTCCCTCCATGAAATGAGCCTCCATTGAAAAAAAACAAAGTAAGTACTGCTAAGGAAGTGCAGCTCTGCCTCTGGGGTAACCTTCTCTCTGCATCCCACTGCCTCACTAACGAACTCTTTTTCTCTTTAAACTTTATGCTGTCTAGAGTCTGAATTCTTTCCTGTGTGATGTCAAGAACCCATAATGGGTTGAGAACTTTTGGGTACCCATAGCCCCCAGAATGCCTATATCGTTCTGATCTCCAAAGGGACTGTCCCATTCGATTCCCCATGTTTTCCTTTGCCTTTTGTTCTGTAACCCTTTTCCAGGCTTCAGTGCAGGCTGGTAGCTCCAGGTAGTAAATCTGGAGACCAGGGGATGGAGGGGGTTTGAGAAGGAGTCAAATAGTGCTTCATATAACTAGTACAGTTTCTTGTGGAAACATCTATGTGCCATTATGTAAAGCATGTGTAATATTACTATGAGTATTCTTGTTTGAGCAAAAGTCTTTTCTTTTCAGACATTTTAGGAAGAAGGCAATCTCTGCAGCAAGGAAAGAAGGCCATCCTGGCAGGAGGGTGAGAGGGGGATTCACAGCATTGCTCTACCCTGGGCCTCTATTTTGGGAAGGCCAAGGTGCCAATGGACGGGAAGTGAGGCAGGACAACATTGAGAGCAGGAGAGATAAACAGCTGATGTCTCCAGCCCATACTAAAAATAGCCCATGGAACATACATACACAAGTCAGCCAAAATTAATCAAAGTTACCTCACTGCTTTCATGTGCATTCTTTAGGAAGCATTTTATATTTTTGTCATCTTATGCCCTCAAAGGCAACCTGTTGGGGCTCAGATGTCACTTTTATGAGTTTGTAGTGAAGGCCAAGGAATGTGGTGTCCTAGTGGCCATTTTGGTAAACTTTAAAGGAAGCCAGCAATCTTATGATTGTCCCTCCAGTCCCTAATTCACATTGGACTGGCATACAATGGGCACTCATTAAATGTGTCCTGAGTGAATGTCGTAACCAGTGACTTGCTGCTATTCCTCTCTGAAAACGTTAACTACCAAATAAAGTTTTCTTAAGCAGTAACAAACTGTTGTTGTCTAGGTCCCCCCGATCTGAATGGTATAATCTCACAGGGACAATACCAACACCAACACTTCGTGGTGGAGCCTTAGCAGAACATCTGAAAGCCACTCATCATTTCTTGTCATTTCCATGACATGTGATCGCAGATAACCATAGCTTGCTTTATTCCCAAAGCATTTTCTTTGTTCTCATATTTCTTTGGTCTGTTTTGGCAACTCTGTCAGCAGCTGATGGCCCTTGAGTATTTCTTGTCGTTGCTCACATTTTCCCTGGATCCGATTCTCAATATATGGGCCTTTCCCGATTTTTTATAATAGTAAGTCAACACAAACTTGTTTAAACAAACCCAGGAATTTACTCATCCATGTACGTGGGATTTGTATGTATGAATACGCTTTCAGGTGTAGCTGGATCTGGGGGGTTACAAATGTCTTCGGAACTCTGTCTACTTTTCTCTCATTAATACTTTCTCTAAAGGCATCATGAATGGCAATTGATGGCTCCCCACTCATCTCTTTTCAGCTTTATCAGTCTCAGAAAAACAGTAGATTTTTAAGATGGTTCATATGGAAATATTCTGTTGAGGATTCTAGCAAGTCTCGTTGTATCACGTGCCCATCCTTCACTGACTATTTTGTTTGAGGCATATGTATTCTGATTGGGTCAGACAATTGCTGTTGTTACAAAAAGGTAGTTTGCTCCACCTGATCCACACAGAACTGGTTTCCTTTAGGAAAAAGAGGTCCTGTTAGTGGAAAAATGAGGCAAACGGTATCAAAGAGGCCAAATATGTTTCCACCACTATGTTACTCTGATGATATTCTTTGATGCTTCTGAAGTGAAATGAGGTACTTATTCCAGGTACCAAAAGGAAGTGAAATAAAATGTCCATTTCCTATACAAACTTTGCTTTCTATAGCAGTCATAGTTGTGAAAGGGAAATTTTTAGAGGCCTGACTACTACAGCTTTTTGCTGTAGCACATCTCCTAAGCTCTAACACGTATGAATCGCTGAGCTAGAGGACAATCTTGGAAAGTGAGCACGCCATGCCTGGCTCAACAATCTCATCCTAAACCCTGCCTGTATTCTGCGTTTTTGAACTTTGAAGCTGCTTTGCTCAGTATGAGCAAAGTTCTCCACTTGGGAGAACAGTCCATTCTCCCAAGGTGGGTACCCGGGAAGGTCCTGAGATTAAGAAATCCATCCCAGAGATGGGCTGTCAACATCGGAGTGTGTGTGTATCATTGACGCACCCATGAATTTCTTCGGTGTTCTCTAGCAAATACACTGAGTCTTTACCTTCCACTCAAATGTCGCCTGAGCAGATAGCATTTCCTGACTTGACCTTAAACAGCACCTTACCCTCCTCACTTTCTAGATTACTATTCTGAAGTTATTCTCCCGGAAATTATGTCACCTATGTTGGTTTACTTAATAATTTTCTATTCCCCTCACTACAGTAAAAGGAGCTAAAGGCAGGGAAATTTTTTCTCTTGCTCTCTGCTGCATCCCTGTGCCTAGAATAGTGCCTGGCACATTTTAGTCATGCAGCAACTATTTATTGGGAGTGTCAAGAAATAGATGAACAAGCAAACAAAATTATAGCAGCTATGTGTGTTAGGCCATAATTCTCAGACCCTCATTACACACAAACATAAATGCATGCTCAGGAGAAAATGCAACTGGCAATCTTTTTAATGCATGAATAAACATGTTTGTGAAAGACCTCAGACCATGCCCTGAAATTTGTATCTTGTTGGTAGCCTTGCATCTTCCCTTAATGTTCTTCTGCTTTCCTTACTGGTTTTCAGTTATTTACCCAGAATGGTGACTAAGCAGATGGGGTTACATAAGAAGTAAAATAGCATGTTTTGATGTGATTTGGGTTAGTAAAACCAGAGGAAAAAGGTAAGTTAAACTGCTTAGAACATTTCTACGAATTCCATTAAATTATATAAAGCAACAACCATAACAGCCCTGCACCCCACTCCCTGCCCCCGCGAAAATGTCAGAAATGTGATTTTCTCTCCTCTGTTTGCGCATGCTCACTCTCTTATCCTGTCAGGACTTGAGTTTTCTGTCTTTAAGAAGTTTTATGTTTAGATTTCAATTCTTTGCTGAAAGGTCCTGGCACCCACTAGCTGTTTCCCATAAACAAGAAAAAATGAAAATCAAGAAGGTTGTTTTTATAATTTCATCTCCCACCGATTTCTCCAGCTCTTTTGTCTTTGGGGTGTCTGCAGGCAGTGGGCAGGACAGAGCCAAGCAGAACCAGTAGCCTGTTTTGGAGACTCTGCTACCCCTCAAGTGCAGTGGGAATTCCTTTCTGCCTGAGTGAAATGTCTAGTCTATAAAACCGGTTAGTAAAACACACTGTAATTTGGGATTTGGTAATACCGGCTTCATTTTGACAGAACCCAGGCTGACCCGCAGCATTACATCATGAACAGATGGGAATGCTAGCGGGGTGGAGTGATTAAAAACTCGTTCGGAAAGAAGAAGAAAACTGAGTGCTAGGAGGTCTTCGTTCTTCTGTACATTCTAAACTGTAAGCCCTGTTTAACCCTATTTAATCCAAGTGGCATTGACCTTGGGATCACCTTTGACTCTTTTGCTGTTATAGGGTCTGATAACCTGCATGCAGTGAAGATCTCAAAAATGTGCTTTACATGAAATAAAGGCACTTTGGAATCTTTTACATTTAAATACGCAATAATTTTTATATATTAATGACTCAGGGCAAGTGAATCAAGAAACTTAGTCTTTGGGATTTTTTTCATTTGAAGAACAGTAACAATAATACCTTAGGTGTGGCTTTATTGGAACAGAAACAATACGTTAGGCGTGGCATTATTGTGAAGACTCAAAGGGCAATGACTGTATGAAAGTACTTCTCAAACTATAAAGTACTAAAAAAATATTACCACCAGTTAGTGTTAACAACTATGGGCAGATTTAAATAATGGCAATGACTGTATCATATAAAAATTTATAGCTAGAATGTTTTCAATACTTTGAAAACAAAATGCTTTGTATTTTTGATAGAGTTCTTCAAACTATATTCATATCTATGTCTTATTTTAGACCTGAATTGAGTATTTAATCACTTGACAAAGCAATTAATATTTAGCCATGAGACTAGAGATATGGGGTGGAGGAGTATTAAAATTGCATATGTATCTGTATACACATACCTATTTGTATATTTAATGACATAATTTTGGGCATATATTATATATTAACTAATGTGAATGCTAACTGATACAAATCTTTACTAGTCTTAATGTCAAATGATTTAAGTAGAATTCTCTTAAAATAAAATTATATTTTCTTTCAAAATAAGTAAAGCTTATGCCAGGATAGATTATAAAAGCATTGACCTGATGACCCTCTACTTGATTATTTGTAAGGCACAGTGTATCCAGACAGAACAACCCCGACTCAGATAATATTTTGGAAGGTGACATTGTCTATCATCTGCCGTGATGGTAACCAACATGGTGGATAAACACAGATTTCATCCATCTAGTTTGGGAACCGAATTCCCACCGAGGGTCCTTGAAGTCAGAATGCTAATAAACTCTGCGTCATTATGCACAGAGTCCTTCAGCAAATGTGTCAGGCACAATTCTAAGTCTGGAGGTAGCAAGTGGAGAATGAGACAGACATCAGCCCTGACTGTGTGAAATTTTTATTCCGTTAGGGGAGAGAAACAACGAACAAACAGATAAAATAGCCATCAAGTGACCAACTGTGATGATAAAGTCAAGAAAGAAAACTACTGAAGGGCAGTGGTGACTTTGTGGGACAAAAAGAGACCTAAAGACACAGTCTCTTTGGAGATGTAGGTCACTGACTTTCAGTATTGTTGTGATTCTTTTCAATTAATTCTTCTCTTGACTCTTTACGCTTTAGGAGCTGAATAGACTACAACTGGCAAGTAGACATCATGGCAGTGGAGTGTGGGGTCGCCTACTGAGACTTTGTTCCTGAGCCTGGATGGAACTCCCAGGATAACGCATGTCCTTGCTGGAGGTTTGGTCTTCTTTAGTCATCGTCCCTGCTCTGTGTCCTCTGTCATTCCACTACTGCATGCATACAGAGTTAGGGTCCCACATGAAGTCATACGGCCAGTGTCAGGTCCCTTCTCGCTGCTCCTGATAATGACAGTAAATGATACTATTTCGTTACTTACAGTGTCCCTGTAAGTATTCCTCAAGCATGCTAGACGAATGATACCTATCATGCCATGCACACTATGAAGGGCACTCTCAGTGTCTATGTACAAAATAGCTCCAAGTTTAACCTTTATCATGAGGCTCTCATTGAGGCCACTCCTGTCATGGCACATATTTCTGTTTTTATCTGTAACTGCACAGCTTTGCTTCCTAAGGTTGTGGCAATGACGTTACTTTAAGATGTGTGTCCTCCTTGTACATGATCAAAACCAGATACAGTAATCCTTCTTTATCTAGCGGGGAATATTCCTGAATCACCAGTGGAAGCCTGAAACTGCGAAGAGTACCTAACACTATATATACTATGTTTTTCACATATATATATTTACATACACACATAACTTAGATAAAGTACAATTCATGAATTAGGCACAGTAAAAGCATAACAACAATAACAACAAAATAGAACAATAATAAAATGTACTATAATAAATTTTGTTGTCTTTCTTTTTCTTTCAAAATCTCTTATTGTACCCCACTTGCCTTTTTCTTATACTGATGGGGATGACACAATGGCTGCATGATGGGATGGAGTGAGGTGAAGGACACAGGCATTGAGATGGAGCGCCGGGCTCCCCTGAGGGTCACTGAACACAAGCACTATGATACCACGACAGGAAACCTCCTCACTGCGGTGGCTGCTGAGTGACTAGCAGGTGGTAGCATATACACAGTGGAGATGCTGGACAAAGGGATGACTCATGTTTTGAGTGGGCCACAGTGGGCCAGTGAGAGATTTCATCATGCCACTGGAAAGGCACACAACGTAAGACTTTAAACTGTTTATATGTGGAACTTTCCACATAACATTTTCTGACTCTAGTTGACCATAGGTAACTGAAACATTGAAAAGCAAAACTGTGAATAAGGAGGGTTACTGTAAATCCTTCCATGTAGTCAGGTTCCCTGTACCTTTGTCTAGAATATATGTATTCTAGGAGTTTGAAATCTTATCTAAACAGTTATTATGTAGCTGAGAGTACTGCAAGTTAGCCAGGGGCTGCTACAAGCTTATTTTTAAAGAGTGTATCTCAATTCCTAATATCACCGCCATCTTAATTTTTACTATGGACAGTAGCAGAGAAACTCGTATAATAACCTCCTGTGTACTCATCACCTAGCTCCAATAATTATCATCACCAACTTTGTTTTATCTTAAATATTTCTGAACTGTAATCTTATACTTGAAAAAATTAGTGACTGACGGTGTTTCTAGATGATATAAGTACACAGAGGAAACATGCCTGGATTGCCAATGAAGAGAAACAGAACAGGCATAGAAAGAAAGGGCTTAGGAAAACTAGCAAGACCGCACACAAGGAAGGTTGTATTTTAAGGTTAAAGCTCACTAAAGAAGGCCAGCAATTCTCCACCAATAAATGGAGTTTATTTTCTATCCCCTGAACTGCAATTGCTTAGCTCTTATCCCATAGAATGTGGTAGAGGAGATGCTGTGTCAGTTCTGGGTCTAGCAAGTTGAGAGCATAGGAATCTTCCACTTTCTCCCTCTTGAAACAATCATTCTTGGGTCGCTTCCTCTCAGAGCACAGCCAGGAGGATGTAAGAACCCCAAGCCATATGGAGATGCCACAGGAGACGACGCCAACTGAGTTCCCAACTGACAAGCAGCAGCACCTACCAGCTATAGTATGGGCCACCTTGGGATTTTCAGTCCAATCAAACTCCCATTTGGGATCCCATGAAGTGGAAGTACCCATCCAATGGAATCTAGTCAACCCACAGATTTATGAGGGAGAATACAAGAGTCCCCGTTTTAAACAACTAAGTTCTAGCATAGTTTGTTCCATAGTGATATATTCTTCACATAAATTTGGTACAGGAATTATGGTACAGATGTGACAATAAAATAAACAAACAGGTGACATTGGCTTTGGGAATGGTGACAAGTGGAAGCTGGAAGCGCCCCGAGGAGACTGTTGGTGAAGGACCACAGACAATTGTTCTTCAAACTGGAGAAAAGAAGACCCAAGTTATGTACTAGCAGAGCAGAGTAGAATTGTTGCCTGTGGTAACATGGAAGAAAAATTTTTTTTAAAAAAGATAATGACTTCATGGATTTGATGAAGGCTATTTCCAGAAAGAAAGTTAAACGTGACTCTCTTGTCCAAAGCTAACCAGAAGCCCAACCTGGATTTAAAGACAGGAGAATGGATTTCACTTTCTATGAAAGGAATGGCAAAGAATTTGTGACCTTTGTTAATGCACCATAAGGAGGAGTTGATATTTAAAAGGTATATACATTCCTGGTAGGTAGTGTGAGAGGGCTCAAATAATACTGAATTCAGAGTTAAACAACATATGGGAAAAAAAGAAAATATATTAAAAAAAACTCTTACACCTGGAATAGAGTAATAGGTTGATTTAATCTTTAATTAGGAGGGCTTGCCTGTTCTGCAACCTGTCTTTTGCATCTTCTCTTATCATTGAAAGTAATCAAGTGGGCCAGCCAGAATAATCACAGATATAAATAGGAGATTTGCTTCCGCTAAGAGATAACAAACCACTTTCATTGTTTTCTTGATGTTGAATTAAGCAGTTAGTCTATTTTTTTCATTAAACAGAACTAAAACCTCATCCACGTAAATTACTCAGCTCTGCTTTAAAAAAAAAAAGACCGTCATTGTCAAGATATAGGCCATTTCATTTTTATCACTGCAAGAGATGTTAAGGTAGGTTAATGTCTTTAGAAATTATTTATCCCTGCAAATCTCCTGTGCATTATACTGAAGTAGACGGATAATCAGGAGACATTAATCTGAAAGAAAAAGCAACAACTGCCGTCTTCCTCAATAACAGGAGACCATGGTTATAGCCAAACCCCAAATACGTAAATAGTTAGGTCTTTTTGGTCCACACAGATACTAATATTTAACAGCTGTGTTCTATGTAATTGCGTGTGTGTACCCTAAAGAAGGCCGCCATACATTTGCGCACAGGTCTTACCTCTCCATGATCACCCTAAAGTTAATGAGGAGGTCCTGGGAAAAATTTGGGATGTTGGCGAAACTTACACTTAGATTCCTGAGCCTCCTTTTCCCCTTTTCTTCCTGGTTTCGTAACAAGTCTCTCTGCAGAGGGGAAGGTGTGGCCCTGGAAGCGAGTCTTGGAAACCAGATGTGCAGGGGTTAGGGAATGGAAGGGAAGGAGCAGGAGTGGCGGTGGGAGGGTAAGAATAGGGGGTGAACGCTGACTGTGCACACAGGTGCAGCCTGTGCATTGATTTCCTGAGGGAGAAAAGGGCCAAGAGCCCCCACTTGACCTCTCTCAGATCCATTTAATTCAGGGATGGGGAAGGTCCTTAACAGATGCTCCAAGAACTTCCAATTTGCTATCTCAGTTTTCAAACACAGTGAAACTGCAGAGTGAGCAGCGGCTTTCAGCCCATCTGAGGATTCAGAAAAGCAGGCTTAGGGAGGACACAGATCCCTAAAAAAGTTGGTAGAAAAGCAGCACCATTAAGCTGTCTAGTCAATTTTCCTAACCTTCACTCACTGTTCCACGTAAAGATAAACAGTCTGCCTATCAGAGGATCCTGGTGGGATTCCCTCCCCAACACAGCTGATCTGTCCTGAAGTCTCCAGTGGGCTGGGGTAACTATCTTGTCTCAGCCCCACCCAAGCTCAGGAAATAGGTGTGCACATTCGCTATGGTGTCCTCTCCTCTGTATTTCTTTCTGTCAGTATTAAGATTCCCAGGGTGCAAGAAATCTAGACCAGTCTTGGCACTCTCTCTAATTCACTTAAATCATGTATTATAACTCGTGCTGGTCACGTCAACATTTTATCCCACTCCCCACCTGTAAATTGTGGGGATTAGGCCTTACCTGGAGAGCTGGCTTACCTATTATGCTAGCCCACAGAAGCTGAGCACTCCCGAGGCCCCTCTGTTTCTCAGCCATGGCCCAAAACCACGTGCAGAAAATCAACATTACTTATTTTCGGCAATGTGCCCTTTGTTTTGTTTTGAAAGCAAAAATAATTAGTCTAGCTAAACAAAAGAATACAGGCTTCCCTTGAGAAAAACTAAATTGAGTGTCTTCACAGGAACTAGCTGATATGTCTACAACATTTTTAAAAAAATTCTGGACCAAAATACTAACAATAGCACCCAACAAAGTGGGGGGTGGAAGTATGAGTCACTGAGCATGAATTTCTCCCCCATACGTCATTGTCCCTCATATCTGTTACCAAGTAGCAGGAGTGATCTATGACAAGAACTATTCCACTGGCTTTAAAGTGCCTTGCTTGTTACCTTGGGTTTGGTGGGGATATTGATGGCTTTGAGTTTGGCTAAGAAGAGATGTGAGAAGATTCGCTTTTTCAGTTGTAGAGCCGGGTTCCCTCTTGCACTCTTACAGTGAGGAAGTGTGCTCACTGGTGACTGTTCCCATTTGTTATCAGAATAACAAAAAACAGTGTCAAAATGACGAGTGGACATGGAAGCCTAAGTGGATAAAAAGCAAACATGATCCCAAAGTTACATGGTCCTGTGGGGAGAACTCAACCAATGCAGAAGTTCAGTTTTATGTCCGATAACAAATGTTTGGTCCAGAGCCCATCTGGATGAGAGCACACCATTTTTCTTCCTTCGAGTGCTTCTTCTTTGCTGCTGTTATTGTTATTACTACCATTAGTATTAGTATTTATTAATGTGCTCCTAGATTGCCAAGTTCAAAATATGGGAGTTGTCCTCAACATTTCCTCTGTTCTCCCTGGCACCAGATATGTGACTCTAGGTCTGAAATGCCTGTTCCATTCACCTCTTTCCTCCTGTTGCGCTGCCCCTCCCCCACCCTGACTGAGGCCTTCATGCATAAACATAGGAGCTGAAGGTGCTCTGTCTTCCACAGGCCCATAGCCTGTTGTTCACAGCTCTCTTATAATATTTATCAAATGTTGTATTTTTGTATGCCTCACATACCCTCCTGGGTCATAAATAGATGTCATACAATGTTTTTTTCCTGTTCAGTTTTTCCACGACATTTTAGCTTCGTACCTTGTACACAGTGGAGCCTCACTACACTTCATACATTAAATTATAAAGCTAATAAATCATTTCTCCAGGTCTGAGCAGCCTATGGCATGTGATGAGAGTAGTAGCAGGATTAAGGGTATAAATTTGAACAGTAGTAGTAATAATATTAATCATAATACCAATAACTATCAAACACACTTATTGAGTCCTCTGGGTTCCAACCCTTGTATTAATCACTATCTCCCTACAGATAGATAGATAGATAGATAGATAGATAGATAGATAGATAGATAGAATCATTCTCTTAATCTAAGAACAAGCAAATAAGGGTGTTATTTGTTGTTTTTACAGATTTTTACATCATTTTATAAACTAGAACATTTCAAGAATAGAAAACTTAAGAACTATCTTTAAAGCCCTATAGCCTGTAAAGCATCAGTACTAAACTCCAGGGAGCCCGACCACAGAGCCCACTATAAAATAGATTATTCTGTGCCTCAGTCTCTTGTCTCCTCTAGATCACAAAGGGCAAGTGTGTTCTGGGATATCCTCATGCTCTGTCTTCCTCTCGCCCCTAAAAAACCTCTCGGACTACCTGGTCATCTCCCCTTCTTCAGTTATGCCTGCTAGTCCACGTACATGGCCCTGGGCCCTGCAGGAAACCCGGGGAATGCGCAAGAGAGTTGAACTAACTTTGAGCGATTTGGGAGGTACCGACAGGGCTCCTCCGGGAGACTTCTTCTCTGTGGCGCTCACATTCTGGGGGGCAGACACTCCCAATATATGCTCAAACAGAGAACCAGACATCAAGCGGTGGTAATGACAATGGCAAAACGAAGCAGGGTGAAGGAAAAAGAGTGAGGGGATGTGTTAGGTGGGGAGGTCAGAAAGGGAGTCTCATAAAATTCCAATTAATGCAAAGTAAACATTTTAAGGAAATCTCCTGAATTTTTATGCACAGGCACTGTTTACAAGATTTTTTTTTTACTTCATTTGGTGTTTGCTGTCTTAGGAAGAGCAATCCATCACAGTGAAAATAAGAACTTAGGAAGTGAGCATTTAAAGAGTCTGAAAGACCCGGTCAGGGCTAGTCTGAGCCGAATCAGAAAGCAGGAGAAGCCATTCAGGGCCCCGCCCTTCCCAGCTCCCTGAAGGCCTGTATTGTGAAAACTTTGCCCAATGCCGATGCTCTCTTTCTTTCTCATTCACATCCTAGCGTCAGGCTTCTCATGTCCTCCTCACTGGGAGCTCAAAAATTCCTGGAGAAAGGACTGACAGGGACACGCTTACATACACATGTAAGCAGACACACAGACACACCCATGTACCACACACAGACTCATCAGCATGCACACCAAATAGACACATACACGCACAGGCATCAGCACAGACTTCAAAGTCTTCAGTGCCTCCTTATCGGGTTTCCTGAAATCAAACACTCCTCTCAGAAAAGGGGAAGCTACACACACACACAAAATACACACACGGGCACATAGACGTGCAGACAGAAAACAGGCATCCCAACACACACAAGGGATGAAAGTGATCAGGTTTAGGATATTGGAGAAGTACAAAGCCAAAGGATAAAGTCTGAATATTCAATCTGAGGAAACTGGAGGCTTTACCAAGCCCAGCAGGGGCGCGACTGGGGAAGAGAGCTTTCTCAGCACTCCTGTGATCAAGCCCTGGCTGTCACCTGTCCTACCTGTGCCGGAAGACAGGCCTTCTCCGCATCAGCAGTTTGATGTTATTACACTGTGGGTCTTAGCTGTAAGCCCCTCGAAAAGACATTTCAGCGATATATTTGAAAGCAAATTCCAGTCTATTATTAAAACACCTGCTCAATCATGAGATCATTCCTGACATGAGGGATTATCAGCTAGAGAAAGAAATGACAGCACAATTTATTAGTCATCTCACAATTCAGTTTTGAGGAAACTAATCCCCTGCATTTCCTGTTAAATTGTTATCAATAAAATTAAGAAAAGCCTTGTCCTTTATATTTGTAAAATATTTATAAAATTACACCAAATGCAACAGATGGATGTGTTACATGTCACCAGTTTGGAACAAAGCAGGAAGACAGAATAGAATAGTACTTTTCTTTGAGCCACTCTCTACATTTTAGCCCGTGACAATTATATTTCTATGACTGTGTGGTCGTTTCTGGGTAGGTGTCCAGCTCAGGAAAGCTCAGCAATTACAGGCTCTGCTGGCATGATAAAAGGGGGTCCAAACAGGCCTTGTTATTTACCCTAATACGCCTTAGCCCCCTCCACATCGACTGTCTATGAGCCTCCGTAATGAAACAGAGGGGGCAAGCCCAGCTACGTGAGTGTCCTTGCCATTCTTCCCTGTGCACATTAAGTCCATTAGCACAAACAGCTCAGTAGCATCAGTTTTAGGTCAATAGCTTTTAAAACATGGGTTATACACCACAAAAGGACTTTTCCTAGAGAGGCAGAGAGATGGTAGAAAAACTTGGAAAGGGGAGTCATATGTTGGAAAATCAGGGGAAGAAATCGGGTTTAATTATAAACTTAATCCAAAAAATTGAGCAGGCTAGTCTTTTCAGTGTCACAAAATATTCTCCACCTTCTCCATCCCTCCTTGCTTCTATCTCTTTACAGGCTTATTTTATTTATTTCATGAGCTATGAACTTGTAGTTAAGAATTATGTCAGAATATAGGCTGAAAGAAGGATGCCGCAGTGCGTTGTGACTGAACTTGATGTACAGGAATCAGCTATCAGAAAGATAGGAAAGAAAACTAAATGAGGTGACAATGTTAGCAGTTGCAAAGATCACATGCTTTAGATTGGGGAAATAAGAAGGGTAATGTGGAGAACTTTCATCAATAATTGACATTCAAAGAAGTTCGAATCTTTGGAAGAGAAGAGAATGCCATCCTGGGAGTATATTTCCTGACGGAAAGAAAATAAATAAACAAAAAGGGTTGATAATATAACTAAAAGCAATTTGAAAATATTTACCTTTCTAGTACAGGAATTATGCTCACAATTTGTTCACTCATTTGTTCATTCAACAAAGGCTTATTGAGTTTTGACACATTGCCTGTGCCGTGCAGTGCTCTTGCCATGGAAGATATAATGGTGAACAGAATTGGCAGAGCCCCTGCCTTCACGAAACTTATATTCCAGTGGGAGAAATGAACAAACATTTACCTACATTTCAAAATAGTGTTAGATGGTGGCAGATCTTGTGGGGGAAAATGAAACTAAGTAGTGAGCTAACAAAGGTGCTGTTTCAGATACGTTAGTGTGTCCTAGAAAAAAGATAGGCAGGGCCAAGGTCATGAAGTGTTTGAGGTCTTTGGGCTCTATTCCAGGTGTGATGGGAAGCGACTGGAGGGACATGAGCAGGGGCCTGGCAGGATGTGACTTACGTTTGGAAAGGATGACTCAGGCTGCTGGTGGAAAACAGGTTAGGGGACCAGGAGTAGACGAGAGGAAGCAGGGAGACAAATTCAGAGCAGTTGTCCACTCTCCAGGCAGAAGCTGGTGGTGGACTGAATGGCAGGGACAGTGGTAAAGGTGGTGAAAATGTTTGTATTCGAGATCTCTTCATCTGTCTGTCTTCTATCATGTACCCCCATACATATATGCACACACATATACATTTACATAGGTTCTGGGAATTGAACTCCGGAGATGATGTAACTTGTCTTCTTCCAAACACTTAGAAGTGGCACAGCCAGGACTCATGATGCTAATCCCTCACATCTTCACTGCTCAGGGTTGGGTATTAGTGGAGGAGAGAGGATACTTTGGAACAGACTGGGCCTTTATGATGAGCCTGGTTGGTAAGAGATTTGGGGTTTGTTTTTAAAACCATAATGGGCCATGTTTACTCATGGTTTCCATCTGGAGAGCAAGAGAAAGAGAAGATTCGGTGATGTCTCCTTGGATTTTATCTGGGTATCTGGGCTAATGATCCAGCCCTGAAGTTGAGAAGTACTGGGGAGAAACATATCTATGTGAAAAGGCTAAGAATTTGGCTTCGGAGATGGCAGATCTGAGGTGCCTCTTATGTAGCCAAGGGGTAACAAAGAGAGCTGGTTAGAGATGGATTCTGGAGTTCAGGAAAGAGGGTGGGCCTATAGAAACAAATGGAGGAGTCATCAAACATGCAGATGGCATTTAAGTCCATGGTGTTAGATGAAATATATATGGAATAAGTGTAGCTAGAGATGATATGTGTGGAGGTCTAGATCCTGGGACTCTCCAAAATTTAGATATTATAAGACAGGAGGATCTAGCAAAGGAGACTGGAAAGAAAAAGACACTGAGTAAAACCAAATTAAGAATTTTGGTTTCTCAGAACCTAGGAGAAGAAAATGTTTTAAGGGGGAATGGTCAGCTTTGCTGAATGCTGTTCAGATATTTAAGAAGATGCAGACAGAGAGCTGACAATTAGATTTGCCAACATAGGGACCACTGGTAACCTCGACAGAGTTCCCATGAAGAGAAATCAGGGGAAAGGTTGGAATGAAGCTTCATGAGGGTTCTGAGAAAGAATGGGACATAGGACAATGGAGAAAGCCAATACAAACAACACTTTCAAGTTTTGTTCTATAGCAGAGCTGAGAAAAGATTCAGAAGTTATAGAGGGATGTGAAATTAAAGGAGATTTTTAATAAATCTATTACAGCATATTTGTGTGCCAATTGCAGTGATTCAAAGGGAAGGAGCGCTGATAATACTGTAGAGAAAGGAGAAAGATACGAGAGTGAGGTCCTTGAGTGAGATGGTAGGAAGACATTCAGAAAGCAAATACAAATATTGTTTTTAAACTGGAGCCCAGACCATTCAGCCACCACAAGAAAGGCAGTGGACAAGAGTATAAGGGCAGGCTAGGGGAAAGGCGGTGGTGAGCAGGGAGGACCTTCTCTTTTAATTTCTATTATTTTCTCCGTGAAATGAGAAGCCAAGTGATCAACTAAGAGTACATCATGAAGAAGGGGTTTTTGAGGTCCGAGGGGTATAGAAAAAGTGTTGACTAGCCGGGTGGGAGACTGGGGAGCGGATCAGCCGCAGGGCTGCCTGCCAGTGCTGAGGGTCCACTTGAGATTTGCTATCATAAATACAAAGTGAGGCCAGTCACCAGTCAGCATGGCTGGTGTTTTCCTCCAGCAAAATGTAGCGATCTGAGTGCAGTCGTAGAATCTGAAATGAGTTGGATTGAGTCAGAGCTGGAGTTTTTCTAGGCTCAGAGAAAGAGGATGAGAGAGACAAGGAGATAAATCATGAACACAAGAGAGCATTCATAATACTGACCCATGGCATCTAAGGTAGGCAGGCAGGTAAATGAGGAGGGGTGTGTATGTGTCATGTTGGTGGTGGTGGTAGTGGTGAAGGTACCTATGTGATAATAAGTATCAATGGATTTGAGATTCTAATTGGTCTGGTGTTGGGGGTATTAAGAGGAGTGAGTTGAAAATATAGGAGAAAATAGCCAGAGACTAAAATAGGTTAATTGAGATTTTAGAAGTGGTATACTCACAGGTAATAACAAACGAATATAAGGGAGCTTTTTTATTTTTTTATTTTTTTCAAGATTTTATTTATTTATCTTTAGAGGGGAAGGAAAAGAAAGGAGGATTGAAATATCAATGTATGGTTGCCTCTCCTGTGTTCCCCGCTGGAAACTGGAACTGGCCTGCAACCCAGGCGTGTACCCTGACTGGAAAGGGAGGTTTTTTTTTTTTTTTTAAGAATACCAAACCCTTGGTCATGTCTGATCACTGATTGGTAGTCTTTGAGAGGTGGGGCTCAGACATTGGTATGTGTTTCACCTTAATATTTTTGTTAGCCCTTTATATTTTTTCTTCTACAAATATAAATTTCTATAAGAAGCCCACAAAGTTGAAATTATACTTCTTGATCAGAAAAACAAAACAGGACAGCAAAGTTCTTAGGAAGATTGACTTTGTAGCAAAATGAAAGACTGGGAGTTCAGTAGAGGGGTTGTATATTTACTTTGCTACTGAAAAAAATTACACGCAAGAGTTCCATCCTATGTGTACTCCCAACATGGCATTTGTCACACTGCTTTCTTTGTTGACTTATTTGTCTGTCTACCAAGTTATGAATGGCCCATCTCTTATTTTTTAGACAATTATTTACTTTTTAGTTTAATTTTATTACTTTTTTTTATTTTAAAGATTTTATTTATTTATTTATCTTTAGAGGGGAAGGGTTACTGGGAGAAATATCAATGTATGGTTGCCTCTTGTGTGTCCCCTGCTGGGAACCGGCCTGCAACCCAGGCATGTGCCCTGACTGGGAATCGAACCGCGATCCTTTCGTTCACAGGCCCACGCTCAATCCACTGAGCTACACCAGCCAGGTGAATGGCCTGTCTCTTAAAGGTAGAGCTTTATCTTGTTTGATTTGTGCCCCAGCCCTCCCATGTCCTTCTAGTGGAGTTTGTCAACCGGTTGCGTTCTCAGTTAATGCTGGATGGGAGGACAAAAGAATATCCCATTGATAGTTAAACATCTGCTACCATCCTTGCAGGGAAAAGACATTATCATTCCCCCTGTCAATTCAATATTAGAAGTAATAGTATCTTTTTTCTACAAAAAAAATGATCACTTATCATGCTGCTGAGGGTAATTGTTGTCTGCTGGCTTATTAACTTTTTCTGTTTTATCATTTATGTTCTGCCTATTCCCCCAAAAAGATGTTCTGTGGGCTACATTAGTTTAAAATCAGTTAAATAAAAAATTTAAATTAAAGCATAATTTCCAGAAACGTAGAATAGATTGGTTATTGCTTTTGGTAATAAAGTTTAGTTATACAATTTCTGGGACCCAAGAAAAAAGGCAAACATTTTGAATTGTATAATTTTTATTGCCTCTAAGAGGAAGCTCACTGGGGAGAGACTGGAGGTGGGACATTTTGTCACCAGAATCCTTATGTAGAAAACATATCAGGTAACATCAAGACCATGTCTTATACTAAAATTTTGTAAGGAAAAAAAGTGATATACACATAAACAAACACACACACATGTTCTGCATACAGATTTAAACATGTTTATCTTTTTATGAGGGTGCTGTAGTGTAGAGCACATTTTAATAGAATATAGTCCAGATATATTGCTTTCCGAATATGACATTTATGGAGAAACAGGGCTCAGAAGATGCAGGCCAATGACAGAAGGAATCTTGCAGTGGGAGTAGCCTAGTATCCACTGGTGCCCGAACAGGCTTCAGGATACCTGTGCATTTCCAAGATTCCTTGCAACATACAGATATTCTCTGGAGAGAAGACCTGTATCTGCTTCATCTTTCAAGGCGGTCATTGATCCAACCTACTTAAGCACTACTTAATCAGAGTAACAGACAATCCCCAAATCATTTTCTTTTGATTTCAATGTGATGCTTTCTGGCTCATTTAAAAATTCTCATTCCATAATCTGAGAATCAGAAGGACATCTCCTGGGACTCTTCTGGGAAGATTTTGGGGGGCGGATAAAAAGAGGACTGATGCTCTGGGCTCCCAGAACTCGGAGAGGTGATGGTGGAGGGAGCTGATGGACAACCAGAGCCAGCTCTTCGGGTGGGTCCCTGCCTATTGAATGACTCCGGGCCATAAATTGCAGTTGCTTCCCTCCTTTTCTAATGTCAAAATCTCTCATTAAAAATTTACAGTGGGCAGCCATCCAGCTATTTATGACTATGTCTAGACAACTGCAAAACAGCAGACGCTGCAGAGTCCATTCTGGTTTTTCTCTCATCTTGGTGACCAGTTCAGATCAGGGCAGAGCTGATCAGATCAGTTAAGTGAAAATCAGATGTTAATGTCACTGGTGAAATTGACTTAGTGAAAGAGCCTAATCGTCCCCCTTGGGGACGGCTGGGGCCACAGATCAACATCCATTTTTTTGTTTTCAAGCAAGTGTCAACAGTGTCACTGTATGAGTCGGCTGGGGCTGTCTTAACAAAATGCCACATGCTGCATGACTTAAAAGACATAGGTTTGTTTGCTCACAGTTCTGAGGCTGTCAGTCCAAGATCAAGGTGCTGTCAGGGTTTGTTTGTGGTGACAGTTCACCCCCAGGGTTGCAGACGGCCAGCCTTTTCCCTGTGTCCTCACATAATCTTTCCTGTGTGCTCTGGTGAGGAAAGAGAGATTTCTGGTATCTCCTTCCTTTCTCGTAAGAACGTTCGTCCTAACAGATTGGGGCCACACTCTTCTGATCTCAGTTAATCCTAATTACCTCCCTAAAGACCCTATCTCCGGTCTAATCACATTAGGGGTTAGGGCTTCGCCCTATGAATTTGGGACACATACAATTTAGTGCATCACAATCACTGACTGGGTAACACAAGGCCTGCTGACAGCTTCTTGTGCAAGTTAGGTGACACCCCACGGTTTTCAGACAATGTTTCCTAATTACCTCTGAGGCAGTGAGACCTGTTAGTCAGCTATCTTTTGGAGGGATTATTAGTTAACATTCATAGGTTGTTCAGAAACCTTCTATGCTTCGTTGACATTGTTACCAATGAAACACCTGGAGACAGGCAGAAACACCTGGAGACAGATGTCCTAGGGGAAAGGTGGGCAACGATACATCTTGTGGCCCCTGGAAAATCCCTACTTTTAGAAGCAGAAGCCCGAGGCACATAATGCCTTGCAATCTCTGCAGGCAGAGTTGGGCTGAGGCGATGAGAGCATGCATGGTCCAACGCCCAGATTCTCCCCATTAGAGTGTGTGCATTTGTTTGCTCATGGGGTAATGGACTATGCGTAATTCTTAATGATGTGGTAAATTGGAGGGCTGTAGAAGCACAGGCGATGCTTAACCTGTGTATGGAAAGATCATAGGATCCTCAAATTTGAGAAATAGCAGACTTAAGAATGGAGGAGTATGAACGGCCCCTCAGTTTGTTTGGAGCCTCCCTGTTGAAGAGGTACTTCTGTGTACTTAACTGCCTGGCCCAGGCTGCCACCAGATGTGCACACCTGGACAGGGCTGGGCTAGCCAAGTTCTCTGGGCTGTGGATTTGGACTTGGAACTGGAAAAAAAATGGTTAACCTCTGCTGATGTCTGCAATTAAGGGTATATAAAACCCAGAAAGTTGTACCCCAGTGGACCCAATGAAAGTTGCTTGGCAGAGACAGAAGAGTGAATTAGATATGTAGAGAGTAGCAGAGATGGATTAAGGAGAAGGGGAGAGAAATAAAGGGGAGAGAGAGGGAGAGAGAGAGAGGGAGAGAGAGAGAGGGAGGGAGAGAGAGGGAGAGAGAGATGGTAGATGGGGAGGCCGAGGCCGAGAGAGTAATCACGCAATCCCTCCTGGACACAGACTGTTCCAATTTGCACGGCCATCTCTGTGAGTAAGTAGTGGCTAGGAGCAGTTCTCAGAGTAGCAGAAGGGCTACTGTTGAGAGTTTAGGAAGTCGCCAAAATAGTTTTTCTAGAGTTACAGTTCAGACTCTGGTCTAATACAGATTTTACTAAGCAATGCTGACTTCTAGAACACTTATGAAACTTTGAACTCTGTGGTTTAATCCTAAAGAATCAGTGCGAAGAATATTAACCCATGCAATAAAATTTTTTTCTAAGTAACTTAGGACATTTAGGTGTAAATCCCAGAAACAGTTTTAGGTGTCTTTATTGTCCCTTTCTGATGCACTGTTCTCATACACTGCAGCATCTTCCATCAGGTATCTTGCTCCGGTGGTCTGCTTCCAGGAAAACCCCTTTTCTGTTCACCTAACAGCTCCTGAGAGTCCCTCCGCTACACGTATTCAGTACAGATCCAAGAGCTCTCTAGAAAAATGAAGAGGAAAACAAGGATGAGAGAGTTAAAATAAAAGTCTGTTATCACGCAAAGAGAAACGAAGGCTGCGAATACTCTCCGTTTGTCACCTGTGTCCCTGTAGACTTACAAAAGCATATAAGAAGACTGTAAAATTCTTGAATTTTGGATCCTAGAAGTGCTTTTGAAATTGTTTAATCTGGACAACAGTTCTACAAATGGGATCACTTGGTCTGAGATGTGAGAAGTGCCTTCATAAAACTATACCTTTAAATAATAGCAACTGGATACAGTGAATATATTGGAAGGGAAAATTACTGAACTTCTCATGTGATTCTCTGGCTAAAACTAGGAGGAACTTACAGATAATTTCTTTAGCCTCCTCACTTTACAGATGACTGCACTGAACGATAATTAAGTGATTTTAACCTGATTCTCAGAGTGCTTTGACTAATGTCTTTATCCTCTTAGAGCACTGGCTTTCAAACATTTTAATATTTTAAGGAATGAAACCATTGTTTAAAGAAATTCATATATAATCCTAATTGGTAATAGCAAGAATCCTTCCAAGAAGCAATACTGGACAATTCCTACACACACACACACACACACACACACACACACACACACACACACCATCATATGCATTTACTCTCATTCTACACCTCCTGGCCCCAGGTAGGGGCATTGAGAAACCTCCCGAGCAATGCACCCACACCGAAGAACTCAGTTCGACCCAGGGTTTGAGAAAATTCAGCCTACAGAAAGAGAATGTGTCAAAGAGAAGATGCATTTTCTCTGAAATGCATCTCCTTGCGCATTTCTACAACCAACATAGACCAACGGGGGACAGGACAGAAGAGAAGGAAGAGGAGATGAAAACGATGTTGACATCTGGCCTAGGCAACGTACGAAAAACCATTATTTGTTCAGCAACTGGAAAGGCAGAAGTGCATGGACGTGGTCTGTCTGTTAGACTGAGGATCTATCTATCACTCATCAGTCGATTTTTGGACATGAAAACTGGGAGTCATTACTCCCCAGTTTACTGGTTAGACCTCACTTACTAGTTCCCAAGGTGCTGACGAACTTTCCACACATTTCTGTGCAGCACCAGGACTGCTTGGTTAAGAAACAAAAGTACCTTCTTTGCACGCACATATTTGTTCTGGTCGAGACACACCAGCAATTCTAGAAAGGAATTTCTGGACACGCTAAATAATGAAAGAACCCAGGCGGGGGTAATGAGGACTAGGATAAAGATGAACTGGTGAAATTGGACAGCCTCCTAAGATGAGAGGCAACTTTTAAGGAATGGAGTGAAAATGAAGGAAAAGAGGATGACATTTCCTTTATGACGCGTCAGTGGAAGAGTTCCAAAGCAGCTTCCCCTTATTCTTCTCCATCTGTCAGATATGGTACCAAAAGGCTCTTCTAATAATGTTCTTAAACTGCTTTGGATTCGAAATGTCACTATGAGAGGAAATAGAGATTTTTTCCCTATAATGAAGTTTTTGTGTTTGTCCTTGTATGCTGAAAGCCACGAGGAGCCTAAATAATAACCTTTAATAATTAAAAAAATGTTTAAAATATATTTTTTTCTGTGAATAAGCATATATTCTTTCTGACTGAATGAATAAAAAGAACTTAAACACAAATACTTTTAAACATGACTAAAAATGTTAAACTGGCACACATTAAAAAATAATTTAAATTCAAAGATGGAAGAAAATAGCCCTAGTGTCAGACTAACAATGATGTAGGACACATTTTCTGTGAGACATTCATATTTAATACTTTAAGGACTCTGAGTAGAAACTGTCTTCCCTGAAGCTCAGGCTAAAAAATATCCACTGTGTAATTCTGATTCTAATGTGTTCTCATTTTATCTACATTTTAATATTCTTATAAAGAAAAAGAAGCTATTAGAGTGCTAGTCTGCTAATCTTGCCCTTCTTTTAGAACTCCTAAGTACTCTGTTTATGGCCTTGTAGAAATTCTTGGGCAAATAGAATGCTGTGTACAAAAATTCAGAAGCAAGGATAAATTCATGTTATGATCATGAATGGTGTAATTAAAATTAATACACAGTATCAAAGCCACCCCCAAAAGGAATTATTTCAATATATGCTTTTTAATTTCAAATAATTGCAAGTGAAAGTAATAAATGTATTCAGCCCTGACTGGTGTAGCTCAGTGGATTGAGCGTGGGCCTGCGAACCGAAGGATCGCGGTTCGATTCCCGGTCAGGGCACATGCCTGGGTTGCAGGCCAGTTCCCAGCAGGGGACGCAGAAGAGGCAGCCATACATGGATATTTCTCTCCCTCTCTCCTTCCCTTCCCCTCTAAAGATAAATAAATAAAATCTTTAAAAAAAGTAATAAATGTATTCATATCCAATTTCATTTGGCATGACTCTAAACTTAGAATGAAAATGAGAAGGGTTTGCAAATAAACAGTGTGATTATCTTCACCCTATCATGGATAATTTTCATTCAGGTGGATGGGACAGCTAATTCTGTGCTTGAGCAGAAGAATTAAGTGTAAGAATAATATTGCTATTGTATCTCCATAGGATGAGCCAACAACAGTTTACGTGTAACACCAGCAACTTTCATTGCCTGAAAGAGGAGAGAGTGTCTGGGAAATGTTTCAAAGTCAGCGTGCTGTGGTGAAATGAACTCTGGACGTGGGGTGAGAAAATCCAATGTGGAGTCCCGTATCTGTCACTTACCGAGTGCGTGACCTGGGTCAACTCCATCATCTGGGGCTCAATTTTCTCATCTGTAAAATGAGGAGATTGTACCAGAGAATTTCTCCAAGATCCTTCAGAGCTAATGTGTTTATGATGTCAACTATAGAATATAGTTTAGAATCAAGTATGGGGTGGGAAGTCAGGAGGTGGAGGGATTGAGCAAACAGGAAAAAGAACTCATGGACATGGACAACAATGTGGGGATTTCTGAGGGCAGAGGTGTAAGGGGACTAAATGGTAATGAAAAACTACAATTAAATTAGATTAAATATATATTTAAATGAAGAAAAGAACATAAAATGGAAATTATCTATCAATGAATAACTTAACGACAACAAAGAACTACAGATGGCACAGACTTCGTATATAATGAATATACAAAAGGAAAAATCTGACTTAATTCCCATATTTGCGAAAAGTTAAGAAGAGATGTAACTGAAAACCTGGGGATTTAATACAAAAATACATGAAGACTTACAACAGTAACAAAAATAACCTTTTGTTTTAACACACTCACATCTCACATTAAACATGGTTTCTACTGGAAATACTTAAAAAGATTGTTAATTTTATTCTTTGGAGGATTTTAAAGAAGAAATTATTGAATTTGTTTTTTCGCTTAAACTTTTCATGTAATTATAGGAGTTGAGTTGCATAACTGATATAACATTATATTTTTAGATATTTCGTAAAGCACTGATTATTCATTTTTTAAGTTTTGTTCTGTATCTTAAAGCCAATAAATATATATTTTTGGATCTAAAATATTTTCTTTGCTCCTGAATGTTTTCTAGGTACTCAGAAAAGGGTGTACACTGCCTAAATGATAAAAAATAACACTGCAGGATTTCCTCGATCGATATTTCTTGAATGAGTACATTCTAGCTGTGTACATCTTCAACATTTAGTCTCAGTTTTGCCTCCTCATCCCCTCTGAAAGAAAAGAATCACTAACTCCTTTTTGTTGGAAGTGAGAATCATTTTTTAGGACAGACTAACTATCCATTTCACTGTTACTCTTTTTGGGTAACATAGAAACCTGTTGTTTTGTTAAATCTTCTTCCTTTCTCCAAACACCATACCTGTTACAGGGTAGATGCTTGGCACAGTCAGAGTGAGGGGCAGAAAGGGGCTTCTCTCCTCGCCTCCCACCCTCCATCTAAGTGCTGGGTTTGGGTGAGATCATCGCCAGGCTTTCCGTCTTCTCTTCCCCGTCCCCAGAGGACCTTGACTGGGACTAACTCTTCCATGCCTTCCTCGGGAGGTAGGCTCCCACCAGCAAAGAGTTTATGGAAACATGGAATAATAACATCTGTGGTGGGAAGAGATGGGAGAGAGTCCTCCAAGAGCCCCTTCAACCCGACGGCACCCCTCAGGACACACTTAGCAGGCTCCAGCTGTGGTGAGAAGGATGCGGGTGGGGGTAAAATGTGGAAAACAGGCCAAGATTACGCATCAAAATATTAGAGTGGCAATAGCGAGTATCCTTTTTATGGGGCATATTTCTAGGAATCCCATTTGCTTTAGCCTATCACTGTGTTTGATGAAGAGGACTTTTTGCCCCGGTGAGCCTCGGCCCTGTCTGAAGTGCTTGACTTCAGTCTGGCTTCTGCAGAACTACTGTGTCCTTCCTCATAGCTTCTGTCTCAGGGATCGGGTTGGCCGAGAAAATACAGGCTGCCCGATTAAATCAGAATTTCAGAGAAACGTTGAATAAAATTTCAGTATCAGTAGGTCCAAAGTGTCCCATACGTACTTATACAGCCTCCATGTTCCATTTGCACCATCTGGCATCGCTACTCAAGGACCCCTTAGCCCAGCCTGAGCCATGACTCCATTTTCCCTCCCTTCTCCCGAAGGGCTTCATGGTACCCTCACTCTCAACTCCACCTCCCGGTCTCCAAGTCCATGTATTTGCTACAGACGAGCTAGCACCATGCACTCCTTCGGTGGTTCCAAACGAAACAATCCACAACAAAGATTCCAGGCTGGCACGAAACTGAGTTCGTGCAACCATTTCACGTGAATTCACACCCCTCCCTGAGACCAGCTGCTCATGGGCCCTCTGAGGGCGAACCCCAGGCTAGTCCCCGTCTGTCAGGTCATTGGCAGAGGGTCTCGTTCCAGAGAATACAACTAGCTGTGGGGACAAAAGGCGGCGACTCCTCAGAGGTGGATGTGTGCTGAGGCCTGACTTCCTAAGAAGCACACGTTGCCAGTTTTGAAGGAAAGGACTCTCTCCAGTTCCCTGCCTTCTCCCAGCAAATGGCTGGTCCCCTGAAGTTGTGGGGCCATGTTGGGGGCTGGGGGTGGCTAATTGGGGCTGGCTAATGCCAGGTCCTCAGTGATGGTGGCAGTTCTCAGCATCGGAATGAATGCCCATAGGAGCAGTCATCCCTTGTTTCAAAACCTAGGAACTGTAAGAATAACCCCTCGATAAGACCAGGTGTTAACTTAGAAGAATGCATTGTCTCATAGGTCAGGGTTGATATCATTCATTAGAGAAGAGACTGAAGTAATTGAAGAACCATACCATTTTCGAGGGGAAAATATTTCTTAGAAAAGCCAACAGCTTATAATAAATGTAAACATGTAACATGTTTCATTATGAAGCAACTGAACATCTGGTTGGAACCCAGGCCAGGTTAACAATCATTAGAGATGGTTAAATTTTAGTGACCTCTGTCTGTACCTGGTAGAATTATGTATCTGATGGAAATTTCATACAACCCTGTACTTGAAAAGTCACTTCTTGTCATCTATCAATTCTCTTTTACCACTTCATTCCAAACTCTGCTCAAATCCAACTTTATCTATAAATACTTCTCTTTATTAAGCAGGTTGGGGAGAGATTAGCCACCACCTCGAAACCACCGTTGCAGAGCTTTATTAAACACCCCTTCTCATGCGCTCCCTCAGAGTGAGCTACCCCTTCCTCCCGGAGCTCCAGAGCAGAGGGACGCTGGGGCCGGAGCTGGAGCCCTGGAGCCGCAAGCATGGGATGGCTTGCTGCTCACAGCTCTTTGATCTTCTCTGCGGACTAGATTTACTGCTGCAGTGGGCACTCTTTGATTGAAAATAGCAGAAACTGGATCTGCCTGACCTAAGCCAAAAGGGAAATTAAGAGGAAAAAATGGGTCACAGGGCAGCCCCAAGAACACATTGGGAAGCGAGCACAGGATCCAAGGCAGCGGGAACTGCTTGACAGCCTGGTTGGGCTCCCATTATTTTTGAACTTGGTCTCACTCTGCTCTTAGTTCCAGTTCCAAGAAGAAGCATTCCGTAGGTCTACACTGGGCCAGCAGCCCTCCCGTCTCCTTTTTGTGGGGAACACAGGGCACTTAAGAGCTCCATCAGGCAACACCTTTCTGGTGGAGAAGGATTTACCCAAAGAGAAATAAGCTTGCCATTGACAAAAGACGAGGAATTATTTGAAAGGCAAACACAAAATCAGCCAATGACCACCATAGCATTGTTGGAGGTACTGGCCATAGGAAGCTCTGGAAATCACTCCAGATACCTGTTGCAATAAGATACCACACGATAAAGGAGAAATGGTAGGGGCAACAAGTGGGACAAACCAATGTTTCTCCCTCTCTTTCTCTGCCTCTTCCTCTCTCTCTAAAATTAATCAATGAAAAATAATGTAATTGTGGACTACCTTTTGTTTACTCTGTTATGATATCATACCTCATTGTCTTTTAATCTTAAAATCAAAGTTATATATATATAGTATATTATTATTCTCTTGGAGGCAATTCTATATCTCTACAAGTGTTTATATATTTATAATTGTATATGCATGCATGTATATTTTCCCCCAAAGAGCATCCCTTTTGGGGGTATTTTTCTGTATCCAAATTTGTTTATCAGGTCCCATTTCAAAGATTTCCTTGTGGTCGGTCAGCTGTCACTCAGTTCTCCTCTGTCTTTGTTGCCGACGATGTCAGGTCACTAAAACCAAAGGTTGCCAGTGAGTTTCCAAGGGTGAACTGAGATGGGCGAGACACAAGAAAATGCATTGCTGTTACTTCAGAGAAACCAGAACTTATGTGTTCCCTTGGAGTTCAATGTGAGGTGGGACCCAATGTGGGACCTTCCATTTTCAGACCTCTATGTTGGTCCTAGAAAAACATATGAAAGGTCCAGGGTGTCCTACTTCATCCAAGAGGCTTAGTTCCCTAGTGCAGGGAACTCTCTAGACCAGCACTCTCTGTGGTCAATATTATAATATCTGCACTATGCTTTATTTACCAGTCAGTCAACGTAGGCGGATGACTATATAATGTAAATCCTTATTCAACTTTTATTGCGTTTCTTGCTGCAGCTTTGGAATAACTTTAAAAGGACCCTAGATCCCAGTATTTATCCTAGTATTTGGGTGTACGTAACAGAGCCAGTTTGTTTCTTCTCTCTAAAAACGCCACCGTTTCGTTTCCACCCAGACTGCGCAGCAATAGCATGCCCCAGTGGGACCTCCACAGGAGCGTACTGAAACTTGTGCTCCTAAGGAAAATTCTGTAAAGCGGCCCCATTCATCCCAGGGCTTTACAGACAGGTCCCCTGGCTCCGCACTCGGAGGGCCACCTCCCCTTGCCGAAGACCACGTGTGCTAGCGATCCCAGCTGGTGTCACATTTACGCCTGATGCCAGAGTCCCTCCAATCTTCCTGACAGCCTATGCACTCTGTTCCTCTACCTACTGCGTGAAGCTGCCCATCTGCCCAACTTTCTCATTAGCACTTGGACAGGTGGCATGGAAATGCTCCGAGTCGGAGAGCGACGGTGAGACAAGCTAACTGCCATGAACATCAGGGACCTATTGGGCTGTGCTTCCAACCCTCTGTGGATCTCATAACCCTCCTTATAGAAATCTGGGGGAATATTGAAGGGGGGATCAGTACCTACAGCAGAAGGAGCCTCCTCTCTCCGGGGTGGGGATGAAGACATTGATAGTAGTAGACACCCTGTGTCGAATTTTTGCCAGTCAGGCCTTGTGCTAAGAACTTTCGTTCATTATCTCATTTAATCCTCTCAACAACTGTGCTAGTTAACCACCATTATATTTTATTATTATTATTCCCTGGAAGTCTTCTAAGTGATTTATGTATATGAGTTCAATTAATTCTCACAAAAGCAATTTGATGCATGCATTAAGATCATTCGTATTTTTACTTGTGGGGAAATCGCAGGGCCTACTCCAAAGCTCACACTCTGGACTATAACACTGTAGCTCTGCAAAGTAACTTGCTTCCATCAAACAAGTCAACACGACTGTAACTCCCATCTTGCTGGCATGCTTTCTGCCCAGCAGTCCTTGCTTGTTTGCTTGCTTTGACGAAGTGATCTGTCATGCTGTGAGCACCCTACGGAGAGGCCCACATCACAAGGAACGGAGGGCAGCTTCTGGCCGACATCCAGTGTGAAACAGTTGCTTCGTCCTACCAGCCAGCAGTGAATTGAATCCTGCCAACAACTGCATGAGTGAGCTAGGAGGCGGGTTTTTCCCCAGCTGGGCCTTGGGCTGGGTTGTGGACGAACTGTTTGTGTTCTCCTACAATTTGTATGTTGACACCCTCATCCCTGGTCTGACGGTATCAGGAGACAAGGCTTTGGGAGGTAGCGAAGTCATGATGTAGCACCCTCAAGAATGGGTGAGTGCCCTTAGAGTTGGACCCTAGAGACTGCCTCACTCTCTCTGCCATGCATGAGGATCCCATGAGCAATCAGTTGCCTGCAGCCCAGAGGGGCTCATCAGAACCGGATCATGCTGATACATGACCTTGGACATACAGGCTCCAGATCTGAGAAAAATAAAGTTTTGTTGTTTATAAGCTTCTCAGTTTATGGTACTTTGTAAGAAGAGCCCAAACTGAGACAAGATGGTTACAATCCATGCCAACACCTTGATTATAGTCTTATGACAGACCCTGAGCCAGGGACCCCAGGTAAGCTGTGTTCAGACTACTGACACACAGAAACTAAGAGATAATAAATATTTGTTTTAAGACACTAAGTCTTAGGATAATCTGCTATGCAGCAAAAGATAACTCATATATGCCACCTTAATTTACTCCCCCCAAAATTCATATTAATCTCAAGATTTTATTAAGCAACCAAAGGGTATGTTGAGAATCAATGATTTTCCACGTTGGAATAAGAACTGCATATTTAATATTTACCATTAACTGAGCATTTGCTATGTCCCAAGCACTGTAATAAGTTATTTATATGCTCTATACTGAATATTACCATTTAATTCTCACAATTTTGTGAGGTCCTCTTTAGTTACACGCAGATGTATTCACTGAAGTGTATTTATTGTAGTAGCCATGTTTCGGTGTTTCCTTTCCATTGTCCCACTCAAGAATGTTGTAAGCTCTCCCTAGCGATCTTTTATTCAGGTCTTGCCTGCATCCTTGGTCTCCCTGTGTTACCCAAGCCTGCTGGATGTATCCCTTGTGCTCTCACACGGTTCCAATATTGTACTTGGCGGTTGTTCTCATTTCGATCAGGACCAACGCTGCAATGAGAAAACGATCGGGATTTTCAGGAAGGCACATTGTGCTTTAGAGCAGGGATCTGCAGCGCACTTAGAGGATTTGCTGCCTGCAGCTTCAACTCACTTCTTACCGGGAGACCAGTTCCTGTTACTGTTTTTGTGACCCTGCAGGGTGTTGACCGTTTTCATGCTGAATCCTCTGAGTTTTGTCTACGATAAAACAACATGGTTGGAAGTGTACCAACTTTTTATTATTAGTATGCAGGCTGAGATTGGATTCCTCTCTCTACATCCCAATGATGAACAGGACATTCAGGATGCAACACCCCAACACACACACGCACACACACACCGGTTACAATAAATGAGGAGGTTCCCCGTTTGATTGCGTGGTGTTCAATCTAACCCCAAAGCGAAACACTTCCACTAAAAAGTTAGTTCGTTAGCTGCTTCCTCGAGTCTTTCATACCTGCAGAGAGGCCCTATTTCGAAGAAGGTATGTCACTGTCAAGACCGTCGTACGTACAGCACCCTCGATCCGGTAAGGCTACCCATGTCCCGCACTCAGGCCTTCACACCAAGAGCAGAGCCGAGTAAACTACATGGCAGATTCATTATTTGAGAAAAATCAGTGTATATTTAACACACATGCATTTCATTTGCCCAGTGAAATCCAGAGATAAACTTTCAGTCCCTTTATATTTTATAATAAAAAGGGATTTAAAATTGATGTTTAGTTTTTTTCTCCTTAGATAAACATTTCTACATAATTGCTGAGCTCCTTAGATTCCATTCTATTTATTTTTTCTGTATGCCTTGTACTGAAGTTCTGTTTAAGTTCAGGCACCAGGCCACTGGAAAGCATGGAACATTTAGGCATTCCCAATTTCGTCAAACATCTCAGGCCAGACAACTGTAGGTGTCTTTTAACTTTTCACACCCTTTTCCCCTTTAACCCTTGCATTGTAAAAAAATGTTTATTTGGAAAGGATTGATTAGTTTTGGGGCAGAGAAGATGGGAAATCTCGCTTTCTTGGGGTTCTCTGCAAGGCTGTTCTCCAAACCCTACATGGAGGTAGAAACATTAAAACAAATAGTGCTTTGACATTATTGTTTAAAAATAGGCACATTTTTCTACTCTGGGACTATGTTGTAATTCCAACCAGATTATTGTGAAAAATGAACGGCTTTGAAATTTTAGTGATCAATATGGATTACTAAAATACAAATAGCAGGGCTCCTGCTGGCCGAGCAAATTTTGATGAATAGTTTTTGTAAGTGTGCGGACCACCTTAGTCATTATAAGGTTTGGAAGTTATAAGGGAGCAGACAAGAAAGAAAGGATGAAGAATGACTCTCAAGTCTTGGCGTGGTGATGGGCGGAGATACTCAGAGAGGCAGGAAATCCAAATGTCAGTTTTCAGTGAAAAATAGTGGATTTCTCTTTGGATACATTGAGTAGGAGGTGCCTCACAGACCTCCAGTTGGAAATGTCTAGCAGGCAATTAAATACATTTGTCTGGTGTCCAGGCAAGTGGTCAGGACTTGGAGTTTGTGGGGAATGGAGGGATTTAAAGTAATGAGAGAAGGTGAACATTTATGGATTGATAGCTTACTATTTTTAGAAAATGTGAGTTAATGCTACAAAAGCCATACGAAAGAAAAATGCCTTGAGCATCAATATCTGTTCAACAGTTTCATGACCAAAAACTTAACTGCATGTGATTTAATCCTTTGAAAATATTTATTTAGTTCTTATCCAAAGGCTCGTCTTACTACTGGGAGATCATTTGGGCACTGGGGAGCGTCGTGCTCCGACTCCAGGTGTAGACGATTAACCTTGAACATCCAGTGACTGTTCGTCCCAGGTGTCACCTTTCAATACCTCTATTGAAACAACTATAAATTAAAATCTGGCATTATTATACTTACTTTATAAGCTTTTGTGGAAAAAAAAAAAGCCACACACACAGCTGGCATGTTTGTTCAGGTCATACTATCTTTTTAAACATTTTACAAACGTTATTTCTAAGGATAGCGCTCACAATTATCTATTGCCATAATAATGCCATATAATAAAATATCATACGCCATGTAAAGAATAAGGTCATATAAACATATCATATTTAAGTCAGCCTTAAAATATCAATGGTGCACAACAATAAATTTGGGTTCACGTGTCTGGGGGAAGTGAAGTTTGGGTAGGTGGCCGTGCTGATCTAGCTGGGCTTTCTCAGATGTCTGAGTATCAGCTGGTTGTCAGTTCGAACAACTGGGGCTATTCTGCTCCACACACAGGAGCTGGCAAAAGCAGATTTACATTTGCAATACAAATAAGTAATACAATAATGAATAAATAACAACACAAGAATAAACTCTGTATTTCATGCACTCACAACAGTAACCCTACTTTTGCCCCACCCATCTCTCATCCTTCCATAAGTTAGCCTCGGCCTGTTGTCATGGCAATGTCAGAGGCACAGAAGAGTAAGCCTGACTGTAAGTGCATTTCAAGCCTCTATTTGCATCCTGTCAGTATCCTATTGGTCAAAGCAAGTCATGTGGTTGGCCCTGGTGGTAAAGAGGGGCACATAATCCCATCCACTGCAAGAAGGCACTGCAAAGTTTCATGGCACAGGGTATGGGTAGGGGGAAAGGGGAGAAACTGGGCTCACTTGGCAACCTGTCACAACAGCATGGCGCCTGTCCGCTGGAAGCAGCAATTAAACTCCGCGTCTCCTACAGCTTACTCTAGGTTTACTGGATCAAAGGCAGTCACAGTCCGAAGCTAAAAATCTGAGACTGTAGAGATGAAGAAAAGTCTGTGTGAAATCAAAGTTTGTATTATACTTCCCTTATAAGGTCAACGTTTTACTATAATTTAAGAATTATTTTCACTGCTTTGTCCATAATAAAACCATACAAAGAAAATACTCTTAATACATATATATAACTATTGAAACAACGTATTCATCTCTTTATTTGTTCAATATGGTTTATCATCTTCATATACACCAAAAGACATATTAAAATGTGTCCCCTGCTCTCAACATATTTATAAAAAAATGGGAAATAAGTCACATATAATGCAAGGTGCTATGTGACTATAATCAGATCCAACCTAAGATCTGCAGGATTTTGTGACATCAAAGGGAAAAAAAACTCTGTGTTTGGAGCCCTGTGTCAGTTGCTCCATATTTTTCATTTCTTGTAATCCTCATGAAATATAATAAAATGTAGGTGCTGTTATCTACATTTGGCACCTAAGGATCTGAAGTCAAGAGCCCTTAAGAAACTTGCCTTGAAGTTCACTCATCTGTCAAACGTCTGATCCAGATTTGAATTTAGCTCTTGCTACCCTCAGAACCCAGCTACTTCTCACTCATCAAAATTGCCTCCTTCTGATATGAGCCCTTTCTCAATTTGTTAATATCATAGTGATTCATTGGGAAATGTGGATATGAGACTGTCCTTTTAATAGAAAAAAAAAGAGAATATCTTTGACACTCTATAAATTTAGTATTGTTAACCTTTTGAACCGAGAATATATTTTCAACAGACCTGTTATGTATTTTATTTTAACTCATGTTTTAATTTCATAACATTCACTTCTGTTTCAAGTTCAAGTCCATATAAATATTTTCAATGACTTAGACAAGATGTTGGTCACATCTTTAATATTTTGCTGATTAAATGAACGTCTTCCAAGCACCTATAGTGAATTCTGTGGTCCTCTACTGCAAGAGTAATTAGCTGGTCCTATAGAACATTTACGGTGAGAAGCATCATTGCCCAACAGCAACTCTCCCAGAAAAAGCTTCCAAATGACTTAGAAATGGGTTTCATTAATTTAGCCAGGCAAGACATGTTAAAATAATGTGAATATCACTATTACTGGCCCAATTAATGTACAAAGAAGAAACTTGCTTGAATGCATAAGTTAGTATATTAATTATTAAGCATGGTCATTAACTCATTCACGCACTTTGGAAAATTCACATCTGACAGCAAGTGACAGTTTTTGACATTTAACCCTAAGGAAACGTACTAAACAATACATCAAATATTTTTGCTCTAAAATAATAAATGTCTTCAAATTGAGGGTGGACTACACAAAGCATATTAAAACAACATATTTAAATTAACTTTGGAAGAGACTTTTATTTCTTTTAAATCTCAAATTTGTCCATTTTTTTATGATTGAAATCTGAACAGAAAGGCTACAAAAAATTTTTTTGATAATTTTTTATATCTGATGCATAAAGTAGAGACCTATCTCTTTATTAGCCTTGTAGACTAACAGACATTTTCCCAAGAATATTTGCGATAACAAGAAACATAAGGTCTTAAATCTGTACCACTACAGTAATGGGAAAATACCTTCAAGTTTCCAGATCCCAGCCACCTATCGAAAACTCGATGCTTTAAGACTTGTATATTTATATAACATATCTCTTGTTGGCAGGAGTAGTAAAATTAGCACAAGATTTTGTCAGAAAATTTTGCTTCAAAGTCTTGCTTATTTCTTCTAATCCTGACTGCACATTCAAATCATATGAGACACTTTTAAGGCACTTGAATTACCTGGGCCCCAACCCAAGATTCTAAATTAATTGGTGGTTCCTGGACTGTTTTTATCAAAACACCTCGAGGTCAAGGTGCTGAAGCTGAATCCACATCTGCAAAATTAGATAATATTGATTATTGCCTAACCCCATTTTTAGGCCTGTTAGGAGACTCAGATGAGACACATACGTGTCTCTTTCTCATCTCCCAGCACGAGCCCTTCAGCTCTGTTAAATTGCTTTAGCAAGCTGTGTCATCCTCTGTTGGAGCATGGCAGTGTGGGCGGGGGGAGAGGAAGAGAAGAGAGAGAGGTGAAAGTGACATCAATTTGGATGTCATTTCTTTTTTGTAAACTGCCTTATTTTTCACGTAGAACAAATTTTATTAATGGATATTTTAAAACCATACTTGGTAGATTTCGTACATGATTCATGCTTTTCCAGTTAGCGTAGGTGAACTACTTTTATCTCTGTAAGTACTTTGCTTGATAAATCTCATTTCTGTGCTTTCCTGTTTATATACCAATTTATATTTCTACTCTTTCTTAAAAATGCTTATTTAAAAAGTTTATTTTTTCAGAATATCAAAACGGTGCATGCTAACAGATAATGGCTGGAAAAAATAGAAATGTCACAAAAGAAAATTGGCCAGGATCCAGAGAAAACTCACCATTGACATTCTAAATTGTTCATTTCTCCATTTAATTAGAATTTTTTAAATTATTTGTATGGATGCATTCCATTACAAGGTAACAACATTTTCTCTGTTATGTATTTTGCAAATACTTTCTGATTGTGTTTCCAGCTTGTTTATTTACTTTTTTTATTTCTGTATTTCCTTCCCCATTTTTGGTATTCACTGTTTAAAACTTTTGTAATCAAACAAATCCACTTGTGCTCTATGACTTCTTTTACTGCTCTCATGTTTATAAAATCCGTGCTCGAATCAATATTAGACAAATATTCACCATAGTTTCTGTTTTGTTTATGGCTTTTTCAGTTAGCTTTCTGATCCATTGTTTTCACAAATGGCTCATATATCCCACATAGATATAATTTCAAATAGTACAGGTACATAGTAAAATTTCCCTGGAAGGTATGGGATACATGTATTCTTTTAGTTTTCTTTTGTATTATACACTAAGATGTGTTCCAGCTATATGAAAATTATATGTACATCAAAATAAAATCATACAACTAAAAGAAAGTGTGGGTTAATATTTATATAATACTAAAATATAGAGGACGTTTCTAAACATAAAACCAAACCTATTCACATAAAAAATGAAAAGAGATTTGTGTCTCAAAGACAACCAATAAGTATATACAAAGCCAAGTAAAATGTAAACACAGGGAAAATGTCTATTATCCTGATCACTTACAAATATGCCAGTAAAAAGAACAATTTTCAACTCTCAGATTCACATAGATTAAAAATTTGAAACTATTGGCAAGGAGATTGAAAAATAGGAAATCTTAGGCACTGTATTTCAGAGTGCAATTTTCATAGTACTTCTAGGAAGAACTTGGCAAATTTTTTTCAAAAGTCTTAAAAACATACAAACTTTTTACCAGTAATTTTCTTTGCAGGGTTATAGCCTAAGAAAGTTACCTAAACTATATAAAGATTTTGATAATTTATTTGTCTGAAAAAAGAAAAAAATAATAACCAAAAAAACCAACAAGACTAAATAGGTTCAGGAAATTACAGCACATTTTGCAATGAAACAATATAAAGCATATATGATCACAAAGTATGTCAGTAGACTCCATATTGTCAAAAGAAATTGTTCACAATACATATTTAAGTAAAAACAAAATGTGCATTTTGTAAAAAGGAAAGTGGAACAGCAGTCAGAGACTATCTACTCTAATTCAAGCATATTAATTTTTCATGGTAATTAACAAATAATAAATCATGTTAATGTAAATATTATTAAAAGATAGTAACTTGTAATTCACTGAAGTCCATCTTTGCTCATCAGAGAGACAGGCTGGCAAAACTAAATCCACACTTATTAGTCTCCTTTAATTTAGTGCAACAAATTAGATGAAGCTAATCTTTTGATCCAGAGTCTAAAGCTTAAAAGACAACTTTTTGATATGATAATCTGATCTCCCCTGGAATACAGGCAAAGAAAGTTGATTCCTCTGCATGGGATACAATTTTAGACTTGATAATGTGGTTTTGTTTTTTTACAATCAGAAGAACTGGCCTTAAATCATGGCTTGGTCTTGAGCAAGTCCCACCATCTTTCTAAGCCTTGGTTCCACATCTGAAAAATAGGGGAAGCGCTGCTCAGCCTATGGGAGTGTTATACTGATTCAAAAGTTAAGGGAGGGAGGTGGGGATGGCTGGGGTGTGTGGGGGGGAGTAAACGCAGGCAACTGTAATTGAACAACAATAAAATAATTTTTAAAAATACAAAAAATATGTAATAAGATTGTGTGTGTGTTTAAACATTTAAAAATGTTAGCCAAGGAAAGGACCTTAAAGACTTTTAAAACCATCTCCCAATCAGGAAAACACTATCCATCTAATTAAGGCACACATACTCAGATGGGGTCTGAGTTTTGGCACCTTTATAAAACTTATCAGGAAACTAGATTCTGAAGGAACCTGACCCATTATTGCAAACCCTATGCCATTCAACAATTAAAGCATTGTGTAAAGATAAGTCAAGGAGTCATGTTTCTTCTCAAAGAAGCGCACAATGTAAAAGGAATAATAAAACCTAGTGATTTAAGTCCCTATAAAATTAATGCATTGTATATGAAGAATTAGCATAAAACATACTGACATTTATAGAATTGTTTCCAAAATACACTGAAGGAATGCCTTGTTAGAGAAAACACTGGTTTGGAATCATTTCCTCATGTGAGCCATAAAAAGTCTTATACTTAGGTACTTTTATTTAGTTGCTTTAAACCACAATTGAGTTCATGTACACTGGAGCTTAGTTCCCAAGTATTTTTAATCTCTCTATTCCCACAGTAAAGACAGCTACTGAATTCGAAAGCCTCTAAGAACACGTCAGTGAAATGACTGTTTCGCCACCAATGAAAATTGGTAGAGAAGGTACATATTACAAAGAATCGCTATCTTTTAAAACTAAACTTCTAAGGATAAAAGGTACACACGAACCTTCTGTAAAGATGCACGAATTTGCAAAGGTTTTTATCCAGGTCAACAGGATCACCCCTGGGTTTGTACCCATTTCATTGGCCCTTCATTAGCTGGACCTCCTTGTTCTACTTAAAACAAACAATCTGGATGTTTAATTTTCAAAACAAATGCCATATGTAATTGTCTCTTACATCTGAGGTGGAGGAACTAACCTCTTTTTATTTCAGATGTTCCTATAGGAATTATTATTTTTTAAAAAATGTGTGGTAAAACCCATAAAATTCACCATTTGCATTATCTCAACTTACACGATGATGAGCGACCATCACCGAAACTGCTGTCCAGTTCCAGAACATTTGTATTTCCCCACAAAGGAAACCCCATTCAGCAGTCGCCGCCCACTGCCCCAGCCCCCTGCCGCTGGCAGCTGCTAGTCTGCCCTTTTCCCTATGGATTGCTCTATTTGGGTAGAAACTATTATCTTGAATTCAATTGTACTACACAGTGTTTGTTCTCCAAATCCACTCTCCACTCTTCCCCATTCTGCTTTGGACCTTGGGAAACGAATATCCCTGACTGCTGTGATGGGGCATCCCTGCCTTCTGGCTTCTCGTTGGCTTGGTTGATCAGGGAGCACAGCGGGAACATCAGAGAACAGCAGGAAAAATAAAGATCTCCCCAGTTTCTTCCCTTCCTGGTCATCCTGTGATCCTGCATACACACATGAGCAATCAATACAGTATAGACGTAAATAAGTATAGCATATATGTACACAATTAAACAAGCGAAAAATAAATGCATAATTTTGAAATATAAAAACTACAAGAAGGGCATATTATATGACTATTATCTCAAGAGGAAAATGATATTTTGAAGAAATATACAGATAAAATGTTTTTACAAAAAAATGTGATGTTATAGATCCATTTTGAACCTATCTGTTCTTGTCTCATATCATAAAACACTTTAAATTGCTAGATACTTTATGAATGCTGGTTATTTCGGTCTCCTCCTTCAGCATGAAGACCATGATCTTAGAAATGTTGTCTCTGAGATGAGGCCAAGACTTCGGTTGTGTTTCTAGTTGCTGAAATCTCAGGCAGCATTTCACAGTGGTTAGTATGTAGTCTTTTATGTTTTGACTGAATTCTAACTTGGGTCTATTCAAACTGTTTGGTGAATGTACCTTTTCAATTGAGAGAGACAAGTAATCCCACCAGCTTTCAGAGAATTTCATCAACTTTGATATTAACAGAGCTCAGCAACTTTTATTTTGAGTATATTATTAGTTTGGAAATGTCCTTGTGCTCCTTATTTATTTTTACTTTATTTTGATCTTCTGAATTCTAAAAGAAAAATAAGGATGCCAAATACTTTACGTATTAGCCAATGAATAGAAAAATCTTGTAAGAGAATTTTGTGTAAGGCATAGCACCCTATAATCACCCCATAAAAATAAGAAATATTTACAAATGCCAGGTTTTCAGTGGTGCAATAAATATGGCAGTGGCTTAAATAAGTTATTCAGCACAACTTCTACATGTAAGGACCTTAACAAGCTTTGTTATTCAGCTCCGAATATGAATATGAGCTTTACAAATTTCTTAAACCAGACAACCAACAAAACTACAGTGGCTTTCTACTGAAGTTGGTTGTAAATCATCCAGGTCTTGGTTTAGACTCGAGAATCAGAGCAGAGCTTTATTGCTTCTCAAAGATATTTCAATCAGTGTATTTATAAGGCATGTTTCATAAACCTCAATATCACAAATTTGTATAAATGACAACTGTTTATTCTCCCCAGACTGAGCAGAAAAAGGTAAAGTAAAAAGAGTAACTCATTTCTTTCAATGTGAAAAGAAATCTACCGCAAAGTTTGTCCAAAAAAGAACATCAGTGTATTCTGACACTAACACGTTTCTAAATATAACCTTTACCACATAAAAACTAACATATTGAAAAGATTAAATGAAAACCAAGTTAATGATGATGTCATTAAGCAGTTCTTACTGAGGAACTATCTCAGTAGGTAAAACAAGGCTGCATTGACGACCCAGTGCAGAAATAATGTCAATTCTTAGGACGTCAACTTGTTTTAACACCTTGAGAGTTTAGGCTTAGTCTTTTACAATTTGTTTTACACCTTTAGAAGGTAAGAGTTTGTAGCTCTGAGGCAATACCTTACCCGGAAGTTTCCTTATGGATAGCTAACCTGTGGATTACTTAAAGACGCATTTGTTTAGGACATCTGAAGTGTCCGTGCCACTTTGCTTCTCTAGTCATGTCCCGCACCCCCACTATGAAGAATTATGAGGAAAATTAAACACAAATGTTTCCTTATTCCAAAGAATAACAAAATTATATTAAGGCAAATGCCCCCTTTTAGTAGTGAATTCAAGAAATTGTACAGGGCTAGACAAAAGTGGTTTACAGCTGTGATTGAGCAAAGCAGAGTTTGTTCTTATATTATTATTTATTAATTATGGTATTATTTTTCCATACAGATGACTTTAAACCTACGTTTGGCCCACTCTGTATGAATATGGCAGAATAACCCTTCATTAAACTCTCAGTAGAATTAGGGGAGAAAGAAGAGAAAGCTTGGGAGACTGAGCAACTGTATACTCCAGTCCCCAGACACAGAACAAAGAACCGGCGTCCAGCAGGGACACGCACGCAGCGCCGTCTTTGAGCTATTGGGTTCTGTCAGTCCGCGCGTGTTGGGAGAAACTGCAACAAATCTACGTACAAACATCGGCCCCAGTTTGAAGCAGTATTCTTCAAATACAAACACACAAATCACAACGTATTTTTAAATGCTCAGAATAATAGTTCATTGATAGCATTTGGTGCTTCTCAGTCTATTAATTGTCACTGTTACCAAAATACCTCTTAAATATCATTACAATTTATGTTTCTACAATGGGACTCCTAGGAAGGTTGCATTGTAAAGTAGTCTCCTATAGACTTTATGTCCCATCAAGAGGACTTTCCTGAAATATGAAGGAGATTATGGAAGGAGTATCCCAAAGAAGAAGGAAAGAGGAAAGAGGGAAGAGGAGATAATCAAAGTTAGGGGTCACCTGGGGACTTGTTATTTGCAGAAGAAGCAGAGTAGAGTGGAGAAGACGAGGTAAGGACCCACACAAACATTTCTGTTTAAAATGCACTCACGTGATTAATGTTATATTTCCATTCAGATAAACAAACTCGACTCTGTTGGAGCCCAATATTCACTGTGCAATTTTCGTGTTTGAACAAAGTTTGATTTTTAAAACAAAGCTCACGTTGGTGATGGTAAGAATTCTGTATTTGGACCACTATAATCCTTTTCTCAGTATATAGTTACACCTAATATTTTAATAGAGATGCTAATGAAAATAAAAATAAAGCCACCACAGCTTCTGATTGCATGCATAGACGTTGTTGTCAGTGTAGCTTCTGAAAACTACACAGGCCTAGTTTTAAGTATTCAAGGGACCCAAGTAAGTTGTAATACCCATTGCTGCTACTCCCCTTTCCAAGGATGGCCTCCCCAGCATTGCCACTGTTCTCTTTAACGGTTTTTCAGTCACTTTGGGTCAGCTTGGGACCGTTCTTCCTGACTAAAACTTTCCCCAAGATCTTTCTAAAATAGAGAAGAAAGAGAGTTTTATGCAAAGAATATTGTTTTAGATTTATCATGCTTTATATTATTTAGCTGAACTCAAAGTCATTTCTCCCTATATCAAATCAGAAAGATTATGTTTAAAAGAGCTTTTGGGGTAAACTTCATTTTAATAAATATTTTGAGTCCCTTTCTTTTTTTCTCTTTTATTAAATTTATTGGGTTGACATTGGTTAATAAAATTATATAGGTTTCAGGTGTACAGTTCTGTAAAACATCATCTGTGTATTGTGTCGTGTGTTTCCTACCCCAAGTCACGTCTCCTTCCATCCCCATTTACCCCCCATACCCTCCTCTACCTCCCCCCACTCCCCTTCCTCTCTGGTAATCACCACACGGAGGCCCTTTCTTTATGTAAGATTCTGTGCTAGGTTCCCTGAGAGATGCCTGGATGAAGAGGAAGAATTTCAAGACTAGAGCAGCTTATAATCTAGGAAAAGAGGCAGTAATGGGCACACCAACCCCACTTAGAAATATTACTTTAAGAGTGGGAAGGAAAAACTGATCCCACATAAGATAATCAGAAACCTTATAAAAGCAGCTCTGAAAAGTTATCTCAGATTTGGGTCCTTTATCTGGCACTAGCACATGCGAAGAAGGCCTTGGGTCTTCCGCTACTTCTTGTCGATGACTAAGGCCATATTTATCACTGATCCTTAGAAGTTCTGAGACCTTCCATCGCTGTTCCTATTCTTTGTTACAGAAGTCAAAAACCATCAGGCTAATTCAATGGCTTAGTCATCCATATGCACTATTTGGTTTCTGGAAACTGTTTAGTTGTTCACAATGAAGAGACTGAGTGAGCCCCTTGGAATACATTCACAGGATGCCCAGCTAAAATAAGTAAGAACAGTTAAACTGTAGTTTTCAAGTGCAGGGCTTAACCTTTATATTGCTAAAGTGAATAAAACTAGTTCAAATATCAAAACCACAAAATGCATTGAAAGGTTGACCTAGTTTCCCTCCTGATATTTGGCCCTATCTGACAAAGGTGAAGTTGACAAAAAATAGAGTTCTGGGTGGCTCTTGGGGTACAATATCTGTATTAATTTCTGGGGGAGAACAAAAGTTCAGGCAAGTGGCACTTAAAACCTGCCTGGGATGGCGTTCTTTTTATCATTCATTTTCAGTGGAAACATTTAGACGCTCGTGAGCTAGGATGATAAATGAAAGGAAGTGATTGAACTGAAACGTTCTCGTTTCATTCAATTATCTCCAATAAGACTCTTCCTGCTTTAGAAGAGTGACCCTCCCTGCTTTCAATGCTAACTCAAAACAACTGCTTGGGAATTCAATCAGCTGCAGAACCATTGGCTTACAAATGTGTAACCCTAACAATGGTGGCAACTCAGCCGTGGTTGTAATATACTGGAGCCTTCGGGTTCCAAATGTGGTGGTCAACCAGTAGCATCGCCACCAGCTGGGAGCTTGTGCGAAAGGCAGATGTGAGACCTCAGCTCAGTCCCACTGAATTATTAGAATCTGCTGCTTAACAAGAGCCCTAGGATGTTAGTCTCCAAACTATACATTGAGAAGCACTCACTCGAGTTTTCACTTAAAGGGAAAACAATAAAGAAAAAAATCACATCCTGCAGAAATTAGAGCTGCTGTTGAGAAGAAGCAGCACCACCAATGATTAAGGATTTATAGAAGTTCTCTGCATCTGTGCTGTTTTGCCTTGGTGTTCAAGCACGGTGATTTGATCAACAATCACTTCCATAAGGAAAAGAGCACCATGCCTGTCTCCTCTTCAGAGTTCTTTATGGTTGGTTCCACGTCACTGTTTTTAATAGGCCCGGAGCCTGCAGTTTGTCTCTGAGACAGAGACAAAGAAGAATAGCTTGCTGCTGACACAAACAAGAGAGTACAGCTCAGTAACTCAACTGCCACCTGCCAATTCATCCTCCTTTTAAACTCAACCCTAAAGATTCCGCAGATCCTGGCCCTCTCCCACCTGGCCTCTTCTGGACATTCAAAGGACTCAGATGAAAGTGGCTAATGGGGGCAGCCAGGACAGTGGTGAGTATCATGGCCCAACAATTGTTGGCAGCTTCTCTCTGCTCACCATTAAGGATTCTTCTAATCCATCAATGGTTCCTTTTGAACTTTGGCTCACAGACAAATCTCATGCCAGAGTAGTTAGCATCTCCAGATCTCTGTACTCTGCAACACTTTGAGCAGTGAGGTTGACTCGTGAGCTCACTCGCTATTATTTGAGAGAAATCAGTTATGCACAGATGTGAGTAAGAGAAGAAGAAAGAACCTTACCCACAGTGTGTGCTTCCCAAACTGTTATAACTACCAGGGAAAGAAAATGAGATGCCAGGTCCACTTGAAAATACCCAGGGGAACTCAGCCAGTGAACCAGATGTTGGGATAATATTTATTAAAGGCAGGGGCTAAGCATATGAATTTGGGTCTTTTATCTTCTATTGCACTCATCTTACCAGTGAGTATAGCCATGTGTCTGTGTGTGTGAATGGATAGGATGTATTGAAAAGCTCAGGTTTCGACCATTCTGTGATCATTTGTGTGGCCGAAAGCTCATGGGCACCTAGACAAAATGACTGTCATGAGGAAATCTCTACCAGTCAAAACAAGGATATGGGCAAGTCACAGGCACTGAGCTCACTTGTGTAGAGGTAGTATGGACGTTAGTCTCTTTTTTGAAGGTGTCCAGTAAGTGCATGTGGAAATTAGAGACTGGGGGGTTCTAGCGTTGCTCCCTAGGAGATCTTGAGAGTAATATTTTACTTTCCCGAGCCTTGTTTTATTATACTCAGAATGATGAGTTTTAAATTAGTGTCCCACACAATACTGTTCTTAGCAAAGTAAGGGTTAGCACAGGGAAAAATGGGAGAGTTCATCATGCACCAAGCTTTCACATTCAATACCTGGAGAAAGCAATGGATTCAACGCAGGTAGATAAATGGGCTGCTTTCCTTTGAAACATCTCAGTGCCCGTAAGGTTTTCGTGTGGAACGTGACCATCCAGGAAGAGACACAGCATGCTGGATCCGTCCAGCTTCTTGACCCAGGTTCCTCCTAACTGTGGTAGATCTTTCTGTGCCCCAGGGACACGCTGGGCATGCTACTGTGGATGAGCGCTGAGATTTGTGTCTGGGCTGACATTTTATGGTTCCGTGATCTTGGAGGACCATTGTTCCACCTTCACACCTTTGCTGATGGGAGTGCGCAAAAGCTTTTCAGCAGCAGGGAAGTCATTTATATACTGGGACTCTTTACTCTTGGTTTCCCATGACTCCCTGCTTGTGTATTTAGGTAAAAGCAATTAGCTCACAGTGACAAGACAACCTTGAATGTAGAATAGGTTAAAATGCGAATCCACCTAATGGAAGAAAGGTGCTTTTTATTGGGATCTACTCTGAAATAAAACTCATATAAAATTTATACCAGTTGTTTGAAATGAAATCATTTACTTGAAAGGGGGGAACCGCCTCTCCATTTATTATCAGACAGTTTCCAATATTTTGGGCTGGCTTCTAAGAGCTCAGTCTTATCTGCTTTTCTTTTTCTAAATAAAAGATGTAGTTGTGACAGCCATTAATGAGGACTATTTTATTGGGAAAATATTAAAATTATGAAATTGTGCGCCTGTGCTGTTTGCACTAAAGCTTCGTTATTGAATGTTAATATGCTGGAAAGAGTGCCGGTTCACTATAGAATGTGTCCTGTTAAAATGAATTATTACAGTAAAGTATTTTAAATTTGAAGAATTCTGAGATCAAAAGAATTCCAGGTTAAAAAGATAGCAGGCAAAACTTCTAGTTTCCTGTGCCTCTGAGAAGTGGGCTAAAATTAAAAGAAAATAAAGTCCTGGTTCAGTTTGAACAGAAAATGAAACAAATATACTTGGATTATCATTTCTACAGGGCTTTCTCAAACTGTCCACTCATTGACTTAATTTTTTTCTCCTTTTCAAAACTATCAGTATTCTTCTCTTTTTAAAATGACTCCACAAGTTCATGTCTACTTTTGGGGAAAATTGGTCAGTTATTTAACTTCAAAATGAGCTACCTTCCAGTCTTTATAAGGGCAGTTCCCGGAATCAGTCTAATTTTGCGTACTTGTTCCTGGCTAGAGCTTATTATTGCCAGAAGAATATGCGCTGACAGGCAGAGACAAAAAGGTCACGGAGAGGGTCACTTTTAAACAGAAAATGTGATTTATATATTATAAAGCACTCTATTATTATTAGATAGAAGTGGAAGTTCAGGGTGAGAATATGGGACTTGAAAAGTCTCTCATTTCGGAAAGTTCAGACAGATTTTAGAGAGAAACTGCACCATGAATTTCTATTTCACCAAGAATGAGGCTGCATGGTCAGCAGTGCGGGCAGAATGGGAGATGGAAATACGAGCCAAAGTGATCTTATTATGTTTTAAATTAAAGAAGCGAAAATATTTTGTTTTGTTTGGGGGGCCGGAGGGAATTGCATTTGTACACATAAAAGTGAGTGTTTTTATTAAAATCAGTAGTTATTGGTCTTGAAATGCAAAATCTCTTAAACACGGTGTTTTGTGCAGCTAAGAGCCATGGTCTTTGTAGCGTACAATGTTTTGTATGTTTTTGTGGCGTTTTCTTTTTCTGTTTTGTTTTTTGGGGAGGGTAGTGAGAAGGAGAGGAGTAGAGAGGGAGGAAGCAGAGAGAGAGAAAGAGAGGGAGAGGGAGGTAGAGGACAGAGGAGCTTTTACTCTAATTTCAAATCAGTGTTAGAATATGATAGATTTTCAAGAGTCAGTACCAGCTTTAGATGTATATACTAAACACTAAAAAACAAAAGGAGGCTAATAAATTAAGATGACATCACAGACCACAAAACAGGCCCTGTTTCTGCACGAAGGTTAAAGGCATGGGACTCGCCCAGGCAAGAGGGCTTGCTTGCCTCCAGCAGAATCGCAAGTTCTTCGGTTTATCCATCTGCAACCGGTTGACTGTGTTCCACAGTGGTGATGAATTATACTCTGTTTCCTCAGTCTAATCCTTTTCATTTATTTATATTTTATGGAGGAAACATAAAAGGCTTCTTAGAAAAATCCAACTGTTTTTGATAAACCTTGTCATGTGCAAATAATGGAGCCTTGTCAGGGCCAACCTTTTCTGGAAATTTATACCTTCTAATAATAATTAAAAGGGGAAAAAAAGAAAATCAGAAACAAATAAGAAATATATTGAGTTGGATTCAAAGCATGTTTGTGGCTTTGAATCAGTGGCAATAAAGCATTTTCTATCGAAAAAATGTTTAAACATGGCAGGAACTAAAATCCATGTTCAGCTTGAATTCGGGATTTTTCGAATACTGAAACCATGACTTCAATTTTTCAGCCAAAGGGAGAAAAAAAAAACACTGAGTTCTCTGTGAAGCATTATATTAATAGTCTGGATCGGGAACAATGAGAAAGTGCTGGGCAGTGGACGGACTGCAGCTTGATGCAGGACCTTAAAACAGGCCATGAAGAGTTCTCAGCAAGAGGTTTTAATCATTTCCAAAGAAGTAAAATTTATATGAGCAAATACACTTTAGCTGTTCACAGAATATATGTGTGTGTGTATATCTATAGATCTACATATATATCTATATATGTGTGTATATATACATTTACATATATGTGTTTTTATTTTCTACATTTTTCCCAGTTTTTCAGAAAGTGGTATATCAATGCCTTTTTAAAAATAATGATAAAAATGAGTAATGTTTATAAATTGAAAATTCTGAGAGAAGTTGGCCAATTTATGTTTATTTCTATCTTTTACTTCCTTGTATATTTCTTTTATATTTTATATTTTATTTATTTATCTTTAGAGGGAAGGTTGGGGAGGGAGAAAGAGAGAGGGAGAAGTATCAATGTGTGGTTGCCTCTTGTACGCCCCCAACTGCAGACCTGGCCTGTAACCCAGGCATGTGCCTTGACTGGAAATCGAACTGGCGACCCTTTGGTTTGCAGGCCAGCACTCAGTCGACTGAGCCACACCAGCCAGGGCTACTTCTTTGTGTATTTCTATTAAATCAGTAGAAATTCTTCAGCTAACTATAAAATTTCTATTACTGGATTTTATTTGCTTTGCAATTCTCATAGAATGCATTCTCTATTGTTATTCTCCTTCCCTACAGTGTCCAGCTCCTTCGTATGGCAGTAGTTCTCAACTCTGGCTCTGTATTAGAATTTTTAGGGAGCTTCCAAAAATACTGATTCCTGGCTTCACCTCCCCTCAGCTGAAACCAAATCTCTGGGGACGTGATACTAGACATCTATCTGTTTTTCAAAGTCTTTCCAGTGATTCTAATGCACAACAAAGTTGAGCCCCGCTGCCCTATGATATTATGTCAGAATCCTCTTAGAGTAAAATATTACCATAAGAACTTCACACTCATTAAAATGGCGAGAACTCTATCCACTTTTCAGGCTTAAAGAGGATAGAGGCAGGGTAGGGGTTGGGAATTCACGAAGTCTTGAGTTCAAATCTAGGTTCTGTTGTTTACTTAAAATACAATCTTGACCCTGATCTCACCCATAAAAAACACTAACTAATAACGTTCTTAGAGGGCTATGGGGAGATCAAATAAGACAACTTAAGAGTGTCAGGAGTGCTGGAGATGTGCAAAGACTGCATATCAACTGTGAATGGATCTGTCGGGAGGGAATCTAGACCATGTAGCAGATGCAAGACCTCAACTGCCTATTTTGTTGAAATAACCTTTGGGGGCAAATATAGCAATAAATGGAAAAATTGTTTTGTGGCTGAAGGAAAACATTGTCTTTTAATTATTGAAAAAGGAACGCACCTCAGAAACACAGGCTGCATATCTTAAGAGACAGGAGTCTTCAAGGTCACCTAGACCTTCCAGCCACTTAGAAGATGCTTCTATGTAGAAATCACAGGCCTTAGGCAGCAAATACAAATAAGCACCTCCCTCCTCTCTCTAGATTTCCTTTTGTCTTCAAGTAAACAGAAAATATATTTTAGCAAGAATTCCTGTACTTCTCTGAGGTGCTAGCCAAGAGATATTCTATATTCACAGGGATTGTTGGGACCTTGTGCACTTCCTTGCTGGTGTGTTCTACATCTGAGGACCCATGTCAAACATCGTACAGAGAGCTGCCATCTACAGATGTTCTGCAAGCATTGCTTTCTTTCCACTCCCTACTAAATAATTTTTCTTCATTATCTCATTTTTTATATAACAATGTCTGGTATCCTTGTCTCTTGAAGTCTTCTTTTCATTCCTTCAACAACTAAGAGTAGTACACCCTTCATGTAGTTGATTGTTCAATGGATTTTCATTGATCGTATGTGTTTGCTAGGGCTGCCATATAACATATCACAGACTGAGTGATTTAAATGAGAGAAGTTTCTTTTCTCACATTTCTGGGGCCCAGATGACTTAGAGCAGGTATCAGCAGGGTTGGTTCTTCTGAGGGGCAGATCAGTTCCAGGCCTCTTTCTCTGACTTACACATGGCCATCCTCTCCCTGAGTCTCCTCATATTGTTTTCCCTCTGTGTGTATCTGTGTCCAGATCTCCTCATCTCACTATGTAGACACCAGCCATATTGGAATAGAGCCCACCCTAATGACCTTACTGTAACTTAATTATGTCTGTAAGACATCTATTTATCTCTAAATGCAGTCATATTGTGAGGTAATGGGGATTAAGACTTCAACATAAGAATTCTGAGGGGGGAACATTTCAGCCCCTTGTGAATGAGGAAATAAAGGTTTATGAATAGAGAAAGAATAAGTAAGTGAGTGTATACAACTATTAAAAGGTCAGCAAAGCTGGAGGACATTTCACTGTTTATATGCAAACAAAATTTCCTAAACTTAATAAAAATATTTAAATTCAAACTTTTGTCTCAGAGGAAGCTTGTTTATTTTTGTTCTTAGAAATTCTAGAAGTATTGGTATGAAACAAGCTTATTCAGAAACACCAAATTTTACACATAGGTTTTTAAAAATATGAATCTTATTTTTTTCCTGGAACAATAAAAATAAAATTAAAGGACCAAAAAAATATTGTAAGCTGTTTTCCCATGGGTAACATGTACCCAGAAAGAGCTAAATCGGGAACAGTTTAAATCAGGGGTCCCCAACCTCCAGGCCACAGACCAGTACTGGTTCAGTCCTGTCAGGAACGGGGCTGCACAGCAGGAGATGAGCCTGAGTGTAATGAGCTTGAATCAGCCTAAAACCATCTCTCCCACCCTGGTCTGTGGAAAAATTGTCTTCCACGAAACCAATCCCTGGTGCCAAAAACGTTGGGAACCTCTGGGTTAAATGACCTTAGCTCTATATTTATTTGGAGAACATCGTGTAAGACAAAAGAGTAATGACTCTTCAGATCAAGAATAAAAGTTCTAGACAACTCCTATTAATTTTCAAAGGGCTTGAGAAAATCAGTTGATTGTTCTGGAGGGTGACAAAGATGTGCAACATAAGCATTCATGCTTCCACTTGCAGCTCATGGTGAGGCCAAATAAATGAAAATACTCAGAACACAATAAACACTTTTTCTGTAGAATCACAGCTACAGCTGAAGACTATGGCTTCAGAGAGTGTGCCCTGGTTTGGTAGTTAAATTTTATGTCTGAATCATCATAACTAACAAATATGCACATTGTAAGCAGGAAATGCTTTTAAATTCCATGAGGAAGACAAACATTAGCAAAATTAGGACTTTTAAAAAGCGTCTCTAATTATATTTGAAGTATTCACCAGGACAAACAGTAACAGGTTAAAAATGTGTGTATATGTTAATTTTATGTTATCAGCACATTTAGCATGATCTAAGTAATTTTTGTGTGCCAGGAAAAATAAATAAAATAATTTATTATTCATCTGGTTCACTACCTTGCTTTCTAGGGGTTTTTTTTTTTTGCCTTATTTCATCATTTTTTCCATGTAATTACTATTGGATTGTGAAACTCATAGCAATGACACCTATATTAGAGTTCTTAGTGGCAGTGTAAAACTACATTTTTGGTATTGTCACAACTGAATTTTATTAGAGTCCCACCAATATAATCTTTAAAAATGTTAGCCATTATCACTTCAAGCTAACTTTAAATCCTAATTATAGTTTTCATTTTAGACTTTTGCATAGCTCTGGGAATGGCTAGTCAGTAGCTGATCAGTAGCAATTCAAAAGTTATTAAAAGTTAAAAATACGTTTTAAAATAATGATAACAATTTATCTAAATTAGACCTCAATCATTCTGAAGTATCTGAGGTTAAGCTCAATTTATCAAGGTTTGGTAGAGGATGGAGGAGTAAAAAAAATTGATATTAGTCATTGTCCCTCAAATTTATTTTAAAAGACAAATTCTTAAATTGTATTAAGTCTTCTCAAATTTTGGAACTCTACTTATTCCATCTGTGACAAATCACTTCACTGAAACTGCCACTCTCCATTCTTCCCACGGTAATCATGCCGCCGAGCCCACGCGCCGGTGCTGGCTCACACGTTCACCTTCCTGCACCACCGCTTCCACACACTGTTCATTCTCTAGGGCATTTTGAAGTCGGAACATTTTCAAGTTCACTCACATTTGTTAAATTTTAACTCACATCAGGATCAAGTGGAAACTACATCTTAGCAACTCCCAATGAAAAAGGAGACCCTATAGGAAATGCAGGTACATACGCTATACAAGAAGGGTTTGATAAGGGGATGCTTTTACTATTTATAAGGGGGTGAATTCAAGAGGCATTTTGAGATTTGGAGGCATGTATTCACCTTTCAGAGACCTTAACACTTAGAAAAAGAGAAACAAAGACAACCGTTAAACTTGGGCTTGTGTAGCAAGGAAGTGCTTCCAAATGAAAGAATTTTCAACCAGGTGAAATTCTCACCTGGCAGTTTGGAAATTGGGCTCCTGAACAGCTCAATTATCAAACAGATCTGCCAACCTCTCAGTGCACACCAGCCAACTGTTAGATGAATTTTCAGCCAAGCTTGGCTAAGTTTGGAGAAATTCAAAGCAATTTTATGGTTGCAGATGGAAACCAGGCTCATCTCAGCAGTTTAAGTGAACCTGAAACTCAAGGGCCATCTCGAGGGGTCTGAACCCGAGCAAACCAAAACAAAGTAATGATTTCCAGGGAACATTGGAAGTCCTCTATGCATCGTCTTGGCAGAAGCTGAGCACGGATTCATTTTATATTATTCAAAAATGGTAAGTGAGAAAGTTAAAGATTTCCTAATGGGTTGTCTAGAAGGTCTGCACTACTCAGAGGACAATGATGAAACTTTTAGGTATTACTCCCTGCACACAAGCAAATTTGTCAGAAAATAACCGAGACTTTTTAACTACTATGACAATTATATACAGAGATTAACAATTAGACATAGTCTGAAATGGCCCTTTCTAAACTCAAACTGTTAAAGCGATAGGGCTATGGAGCTTGAGAGCAATAATTCCCTGTTACCTTTGTCCCAGGAATGAAGAGTATCAGGACTGAATCATTCTGGCCACAGTCCTTAACATCTGGATTCAGGTCTCATTTCAAATGTTCTGGTTGACCACCAGGTTTCACATGATATCAGGTCGAAACCTTGCATGCTTGGTGTAGCCAAACATCCTTCTCATTTTGAGAACACCTGGAGTCCAGGCAACTAGAAAAGAATTCTTTCACTTCTGAAAGGTGCTCTTGGCTTCTTCCTGAAGCCTTTCATAAATAACTATGTCAATAGTTTACAAAGGAGGACTGTGTGTGTGTGCATATTTCAACCACATCTTCAGGGGCATCAAAGAATTGTAGTTTTGAAAATAATTTTATAATTGAACCAGATTTTAATTCCACAAGAAACTTTGTCAATTTTTCATTTTGATGACTCCTGGCTTGAAAAGTTATTAAAGATCAAAGCATCCCAAATTTTCTATACAAGGGAGTGGAGAAGAATAATAATGACTGCTCTGTACTGGACTGGGTATTCTCATTTGGTATCTATTTCCTAGCAATTTTTTGTGAAAATTAAATGAGAAAAACCAAGTATCCACTAT
>PVKM010003250.1:0-58921 GCA_004027735.1 Carollia perspicillata
ATCGTAATTAGTGGGCATAAAATAGATGGGGAGAGATAAGAAAAGGTATAAGAAACAGAGGACTCAGAACTTATATGTATAACCCATGGACATGAACTAAGGGGGGAGGAATGTTGGAGGGTTGTGGGGGGCAGGTGGGGGGATAAAGGGGGAAAACTAATAGCATAATCAATAAAAAATACTTTTAAAAAAAGACAGAAACATCAATGCTTTATAGATGTTTTTCTAGGACATCTGTATAAAACGTTTTGTGGAACCTAACAGAATCTAGCAACCTAACAATGTCTACACTACAATCCAAAATGACAATATATGAAGAATCAGGACAATGTAACCCAGAGACCAACCAAGATGACAAGAATTTCAAAGCAGCTACTAAAAATGTATTCAAGATGATGAACAGAGAGGAAAAGATGACAGAATCCAAGACCTGTGGGACAATATCTGAAAGTCCCAGGAGAAAAAAAAAAGGTGGAGAAAATATGTGATCAAAATTTTCCTTAATTTGGTGAGTGACATAAACATACATTCAGAGAACACTGAGCAGTAAAATATGAAGAAAACCACTCCTATGCAAAATATATAGCTGTTGAAACCCAAGAGAAAATATTGAAAGTAACCCCAGAAAAACGACATATTATAATCTGAATTACCACTGACATCAGAAATTACAGGAGGTAATAAGCTCCTAGACATTGGTTTTGCCAATAATCTTTTTGGATTTGAGACCAAAGCAAAGGCAACAAAAGCAAAAAATAAACAAGCAGGGTTACCTCAAACTAAAAGCTTCTGCATAGCAAAGGAAACCATCAACAAAACGGAAAAGGCAACCCCCTGACTGGGATAAAATAGTGCAAATCACTTATCTGATAAAAGGTTAATGTCCAGAATATAAAAAGAACTCCTACAGCTCAGCAACAACAAGAACAGTCCATTTTAAAATGAACAGAGGAACCAGACATTTTCCCAAAGACATACAAATAAATAGCCAGTAAGTCCATGATAAGGTACTCAACATCACTAATCAGGGAAATACAAATCAAAATCACGGATATGACCTCACATCTGTTAAGTGATATTTGCAGCACAGTGTTCATGCAGCAGCATTTACAATAGCCAAGATATGGAAATAACAAGTATACAATGCAATATTATTCAATCATCAGAAAGAAGGAAATTATCATTTTATGACAAAATGGATGGATCTTGAGGGCATTATGCTAAGTGGAGTAAGACAGAAGACAAATGAATACTATATGGTATCACATATATGTGGAATCTAAAAAAGTTAAATTCATAGAAACAGAAAAACCATTGCCAGAGTCTGGTGCGGGGTTGGGGGTGGGGACAGAGTGAGGTTGGTAAAAGGCCTGATTATAGTGGAACATTTGTAAAGTGCTAAAAGAAAAAAAAGAAACAAGCTATTAACATAGAGTTCTAGTGTTGGCTGGTACGGCTCAGTGGACTGAGTGCAGGCCTATTATGAACCAAATGGCTGCCAGTTCGATTCCCAGTCAGGGCACTTGCCTGTGTTGCAAGGCCAGGTCCCCAGCTGGGGGCGCACGAGAAGCAATCATACAATGATGTTTCTCTCCCTCTCTTTCTCCCTCCCTCCCTTTCTCTCTAAAAATAAATAAATAAAATCTTTAAAAATATATATTGGGAAAAAAACACTAGTTTTTAAAGACAAAAAGTCATATTAGTACCTTGCAGTGTTCTAATGTATATAAAACATTACATCCATACATTATAACAGTCAAGTGTAGGGTATACAATATACAAATATTAGTTGACTTTCTATACAAATATTAGTTGACTTTCTATACACTAAAGATGAACTATCAGAGAAATTATAAAAATAATTACATTTACAATTTCATCAAAAAGAATAAAATAGCTAGGGATAAATTAAACCAAGGAGCTGAGAGATTGGTACACTGAAAGCTATTAAGACACTGATGAAATAAAGACCCAGATAAATGGAAAGATACCATGTGCTCATGGATTAGAACAAATACTGTTAAAATGTTCACACTACTCAAAGCAGTCTGCAGGTTCAGTAAAATCCCTATTAAAATTCCAATGGCACTTTTCACAGAAATATAACAAACAATCCTAAAATTTATATGGAACCACAGAAGACCCAAGTAGTCAAAGCGATTCGGAGAAAGAACAAAGCTGGAGGCAGCACACTTCTTGATTTCAAGCTACACTACAGGCTATGGTAATAAAAACAGTCTGGTACTGGCATAAAAACAGACACATAAATCAGTGGAACAGAAAAGAACTCTGAAATAAACTCACACATATACAGGCAATTAATCTATGGCAAAGGAGCCTGTGACAACGGGGAAAGAATGGTCTTTTCAATAAACAGTGTTGGGAAAACTGGACCACTTTCTTACACCATCCACAAAAATCAACCCGGAATAGACTACAGACCTGAACCTAAACTAAAACCATGAATGTAGGGAGTAATAAGCTTTCAGCTATAAGATGAACAAGGAAGTAATGTAAAGCATGGTAATTATAGTTGATAACTATATATAATTGGTATTAGAACAAACTTTCTCAACAACAAAAAATACGTATCTCAAAGCTGAAATTTAAAAAATTACATTGCTAGCTTGTGGGGTTCTAATGTATGTAAATATAATGTACAGATGTAGTACAGAAGATGGTAATAAGGAAATAACTGCATATCATATAAGACAGTAAGAATATTAATTCTGCCTGTGAAAAAATTGAGAGTATACTGTAACCCCAAGAAAAACTATTTATAAGAAAGACCGGTAAAGCTAAAAAAACTGTAAGTTAAAATGGAACTCTAAAAAATATTCAGAATAGCCAACAGCTGGAAACAGCACAGATAACGATCAAAACAGTAAATGTGAAGCCTTTGCGTTCCACAGTTCTGATGTGCCTAATTTCAGTTACCACGTGCTATGGTTTGGATGTTGGCATCCCCTTACAACTGACATGATGAGATCAGGAGAGGATTAAGTTGAAAGCGTAGAGCCCTCATGAATGGGATTAGTGTTCTTATAAAAGATACCCAGAGAGCTGCCTTGCACCTCCATGGAGTAAGGACACAGTGAGAAGGGACCAGCTATGAAGCAGGAAGTGCGTGCTCACAAGAATCCAACCATGTTGGCACCTTGATCTGGGACTTACCAGCGTCCAGAAGTGTGAAAAATAAGTTTGTGTTGTTTATAAGCTACCTAGACTGAGGCATTTTACTACAGAAGCCAGGATGACTAAGACACCATGTACAGGTTGAGCAGTGGCCCTAACAAGGATAAATCCTAAGGCCTGGTAATGGTGAATGTGACCTTATTTGGAAAAAGGGTCTTTGCAGATAAAGTTAAGGACCTTGAGATGAGGTCACCTTGGATAAATGGGGAGGGTCCTAAAACCAATCACACTTGTTCTTACAAGAGACAGAATGGGGAGAAAGAAACACAGTGAAGAATACAGGATGGGTAAAAAGTAGGTTTACAGTTGTTCCTATGGAAAATAATACAGTAATAAGTAGTAATGCAAGAATAAACTCTGTGTTTTGAGTACTCAGAACTATAAACCTGCTTTGCCCCACCTTGTATAAAGGGAGAGACTGGAGTTACGCTGCCATCTGCCCGGGAGCGCCAAGAACTGCCAGCAGCCATGAGGCTAGTACAAAGGCATGGGACAAATTCACCCTCAGCCTCCAGAAGGAACCAATCCTGCCCATACCCGCTTTTGGGCGTCCAACTGCCCAAACTGTAAGAGACTAAATTTCTATCATTTTAAGCCACCCCATTTGTGGAATTTGTTACAGCAGCCCCAGGGAACCAACCCACCATGGTTTAGTTAAATAACACTTCTTCAACCAGTTCAAATTTTAATTACTACAAAACATTAACTGTGAGTAACTGCATAAAGTACAAATGGTGCTTAGCTCCTCCAGCCACATCACTGTCAATAACGAACATGCACCACAGCCCGTGACCCATCATGAAACTTTCCTCCAATAGGTCTCCCTATTTCCACCTCTGCCTTGTCTTTTAACATATTCTCAATGAATCAGCCCGAGTGACCCTTTCAGAGTATCACTCAGTTCATATCACTCCTCTTATCAAAACCCCTATTCTCATCCATAAAAGGCCTAGTTCATCCAATGACCTGCAGAGCCCTGCACAATCTGCCTCTTGTCCTGCTTCAACCTCAGAACCTTTGCAGTGACTATTCCCTCCACCTAGAACATTCTTCTCGCTTGCATCATGGTTCGCTGCCTCACCTCCTCTAGGTCTTTGCTCAAATGTCACACTGAGGCATTCTCGGGTTTCCCGCACTAAAACTGCAACCCTCTCACTCCCTGTTCTCCATTTCTGGGCATATTTCACTCCTTAGCCCTGCTCACCATTTACTATTTTTCTTCCTTATTTATCTTTTTTGTTTCTTCTTATTATTTATTTCCTTCACTTAAATGTCAGCTGTATGGGGGCTGGGAGGTGGTCTGATTTGTTTCATGCTGTACCCCAAGCGACCAGAAAAGGCCCATCATATAGATCCTTAGTTGGTATCTGTTCAAAAAGGGAATGATCACAGATGACACGTCAACCTCAGCATCACAAACAGAATTTCTAGGGGATATCGCTCAGCTAAGAAACTGGCTTTGCTCATCTCTGCATCTTCAAAGCCCAACATGATGCCTGAGAGAAGGAAGAAACACCAATTGGACGATGGTCCAGGGTGGGAAGGAGGAGGCTCTCCCCAGGTGAAGGCGGAGACTGGGGCAGGAGCTGGGGCAGCCACCAGGGTCACGCCTGCGCTCAAAGCACTTACCCCATTCCCTGTTTGAAAGCTTCAATCAATTCGTTCTTTTTACTCTGATCTTCCACCCAATACACACTTGGAATTACAAACTCTGATATCACACGGCATTCTGGACACGACCTGAAATAAGATTCGGGTTAGTATCGAAGAGGTTAAGTTAGGAATCCTGGGCACACTATACCACTAAGGCCCTTGCTCAAATGCATGACCATTCCAGATGTTTTCTGACCAAACCATATTTACAATTAAAAACACCTTTTTCCTAACAGTAAAATAGACTACCCATAAAAACATGTTTTCTAAGCCCTGGCTGGTTGTAGCTCAGTGGATTGAGCATGGGCTGCGAAGCAAAGGGTCGCCAGTTCGATTCCCAGTCAGGGCACATGCCTGGGTTGTGGGCCAGGTCCCCAGTGGGGGCCACGTGAGAGGCAACCACACATTGATGATTCTCTCCCTCTTTCTCCCTCACTTCCCCCCTCTCTAAAAATAAATAAACAAAACAAAAAAAACCCCATTTTTCTCAATAAAAAGACCACCCAGTTTTAAAATGGGCCAAGAATTTGAGTAGGCATTTCTCCAAAGTGGCCAAAAAAGCACAGAAAAAAAATGCACAATATCATTAGTTGATGCACAATATCATTAATTATCAGGGAAGTAAATTGAAGCACAATAAAACATAATTCACACCTACTAGAATGGCTAAAATCAGAAATAAATATAACAAGTGTTATGGGCACACGGAGGAACTGGAATCCTCATACATTGCTGGTGGGAATGTAAAATAGTTCAGCCACTTTGGAAAACAGTCTGGTAGTTTCTTAAAATGTTAAATATAATTACCACATGACCCAGAAACTGTGCCTAGGTGTCTACCCAAGAGAAATGAAAACGTGTGTCCACACAAAAACGTGTGCATGAATATTCACAGAAGCACTATTCACAATAACCAAAAGGTGGAAACAACAAAGTGTGGCTCTCCACACAGCGCAGTATTTGGCCCAGAAAGGCCTGAAGCACGTACACACTGCGACATGGTGGAACTCTAAGAACACCACGCTAAGTGAAAGGTTTAGCCAAACACAAAAATGCTACATACTGGAAGGTCCCATTTATATGAAATGTCTAGAATAAACACCACCATAGGACAGAAGGTAAATTAGTGGTAGCGACCAGGGGCTGGAAGTAGGGAGGGATGGGCAGGGACAACAAATAGATGTTCCTTTTTGAGATAATGAAAAATATCCTAAAACCAGACGTAGTAATGGTTGTACAGACTCTGTGAGTATGAAAACCACTGAACTGTACGTTCTTATCACAGTAAAGCTGTAATTTTACCGCTCAAGTGTGACTTTAGGCAAGCTATCTGAGCCCATCACACTGCAGTTTCCTCATCTGTAAAGTGGATATGATCACAGGGTCTCTAGGAGAAGGATGTTTCTGTGCGTGAAGTTTCGAAAACAGCACACAGCATGCAGTAACTTCTCAGTATCAGTCTGCTCCTCCCACCCTGCCCCACGGAGAATGCGGGCATCCTGTGCCGTTACATGCCAGCTATGTCTCAGTACAGCGGGGAAAAAGAGCCCTGTGTTGGCTCCATGGAGCATGTCCCTGTATCAGACACGTGACATGTTTTACATGCATTATTCCCTTTAACCATCAAATAACCCTATTTTACAGATGGAAAAAAAATGAAGCTTAAAAAGGGCAAAAGGCAAAGGACTAAGGGCAGCCACCAGTAACTGTATAGTACTGCAGTCAAACAGGCCAGTGCCATCAACCTACTCACACGGATGGTCCCTGCAGAGTGTCCCTCCAACACTCCGAAGCTGGGCCGGAACTGTTCCCCGTATTTTAAAGGAAAAGGCACTTGGGCCCAGGAAGGGCAGTAGTGTGCCCAAGGTCACACACCCAGGGGCCAGCACTCCCCAGTTGTCCTCTGCACCGAAACGCCTCTGGAGGACAAGGGAGGACTGAAGAGTGGATGGAAGACGGTCCCAGCCAAACTTTCTCCCGCACTTCTACAGCCAACGCTCCTTACCGCTGTACTTACTTTATGATTGGGTTCTCGAACTGCTTGGCACACCTCCACTGTCGGATGCAGGACAAGCAGTACGTGTGATTGCAGTTGGAGAGAATCCCGAACCTCCTCTCTGAGGCAGACGCCTTCTCGAGGATCACTTCCATGCAGATACTGCACACTTTGTCCTGACTTGCCTGGAAGGCGAAGGCCTTTTCCATCTCGTGTTCGAATGTTGACATGCAGATCTGAAGTACAGAGAAGGAGGAGGAGGGAAACCTCCTTAGGTTCTGGGCTGCTGGGGAGCAGCTGCCGGCACACCGCTGTATAACCGAGACCAAGAAGGAACAGGGATCGCGGCTGCTTCAGGCAGGGCCCAGCAACCCCCGGATTCAGGACGCGGAGCTCCCTCAGGCCATGACGAGGACTTCAAGGCATCACTGGCCCAGCCCCCTGTTTACCTAGCATGATACGGTCACCTCCAATTTAGAGCTGAGACCACAGAGGTCCCAAAAGGTACAGGACCACTGTGGGATCACAGAGCTCATAAGAACTGGGACTCTGGTCTCCTGGCTCCTCTGGGCACCAGCTTTCCCCACTCTGAACCACACTGATACCAGAAATACCGAATAATCCTTAACTTGAAACATCAGGCTGGCAGTTCAGAGTCAGAGGTGAAGAGCACCACTTCTCAAGAGAACCAATTAATTAATTAATTAATTCACTTATTCAGTAAGCAGGTGATGTACAGTACAAAGACCTAGGCTCTGCCCTGGGGAGCTCACAGTGGACACAGATGTGAGATAAATCAACTTGCATAGCACCAAGACCTGGACACGCCTGCGTGGAGAGAGACGCTCTAATTCTGCGCTCATCTGAACAGCCCCCCTGCCTCCCCAGGGAAGACAAGGGAGGGTGGCAGACTCCACCCCCACATACCGTGACGGCCTCTACAGTGCAGCCATGGCTCCGCTCCTCTCTTACTCATCTTCAGAGCCCTGAACCGAGCACAGGGCCCACTGCGAGGCAGTGCCTCCTAAACACTGGGATCTAATGACCTGAAAGGTCCCCTCAATGCTTGACTCCTCAGATTCTCTAGAGCTCAGCCTGGCTAGACTGTAGCCACCACGACACGGAACTCTGGGGAGGAAGGGTGTGCGCGCGTGCGTGTGTGTGTGTGTGTCTGTCTCTCTCTCTCTCTCTCACATACACCCACACCCACCCACCCACCCCCACGCCCACGGCTCCTGAGTGAGATTCATTCTCTGAACTTTGCATAGCTTTATGTTTCTGATGTCTCTCCTTTTTTCTTTATTCTAAATAACCAAGAATTGTCAAATGACAACAGGAAAAAGGACTTAAAAATAGGATATAAATATACCAGGTACACAATGCAGGTATTACTGGCAGACAGATGTTTGCAGAAATACCAACCATTTTGTCATTTAGTGCATTTCAAACTTCTTAAAATGAGTCTGTACACAGGTTTGTAACTTTACCTTCTCGTGAGCTTTCCTTTGCTCTGTGTCGAAGGGATGCAGGACTTGTAACCTACAGATTTCACACATGTCCCCATGCAGGTAGACACAAGCATCTCCAAACCGGCACTCCCCGGCAGCTGCGTAGGGGCACAGCTGCTGCTCGCTGCTGTAGGAGCTGCTGGCTTCTACGTAACCGAGGCCGCTCCTGATTGCATCTAGGTAGGAATGCGGCTTCATCTCCAGGCTACTCTGGGGATCACTGCCTCCTGGAGTACTCACACTTGGGCAAGCCTTTTCTTCAGCCAAGCCAGAGAGATCTTAATATAAAGCACACAGCACACACATACATGAAAACTGGCTCCACCATTCTGGGAAGCAGCTAGTCAAAACCTAACAGATTAAGAAACTCTGACCTTGGGAATTTCCCTCTTGGGAACATATAGAAAAAACAGGTCAAGTGGGGAAAAATGGAAGGAACAGTATAAAATGTTCATAGTGACATTAAATGAAAAATATAATGGGCAACACAAGGAAATGGTAAAACCAGACCATGATATATTTGTACAAAAGAACACTGAAGCTACTATTTAAAAACTGCAAGTACAGCCCTGGCTGGTATGGCTCAGTGGATTGAGCGCCAGCCTGCGAAACGAAGGGTTGCTGGTTCGATTCCTGGTCAGGGCACATGCCTTGGTTGTAGGCTGGGTCCCCAGTGGGGGGGCACACCAGAGGCAACCACACATTGATGTTTCTTTCCCTCTATTTCTCCCTCCCTCTCCTCCATCTAAAAATAAATTTTAAAAAATCTTAAAAAAAAAAACCCCAGCAAGTATGGAAATGTCAACATTTGGAACAGTTAATACTAAAATGTGTATATCAGTATATATCAGTATATATTTTTCATATATATATAGAAAAATCAAAGAGAATTTAGAATGTGGTCAACAGAATACAGTGGTTTCCTTCATACCAGTGAAGTTCCCATCATTTTAAAATGAACTAGAATTAATGAAAATCTGGAATGAGTCTCTGGGTCCTGAGGTCAATGTTAAATTGACTGACGGTTGCCCTCCCCCTCCCACCCCGTTCTCACACTCCCTTCCCATCACATCCCTTCCCTTCCCATCACACACACACTTCTGGCCTTTTTAGAGGGGGCATGTTTAACTGGATCAGTTACTTACTTGTTACTTACTGGATCAGTTACTTACTGCCTATCTTATGCCACACAATTCTGAGAACTAGAGATCCCTTCACCTGCTGAGGACCAGCCAATGAACAACTTTTATGATTTCTAGCCTCCTTCTTCCCCAAACCCTGTTCCAGGGTCGGGACCACTCCCCAAACCCAACATATTATTCTCTTACTAAAGGTGCAACTAAAAATAGCAAACACTGGCTCAGCATAAGAGCTACGTGACCTAGAGGTCAAACAGTGATACAGGGTCTTTATTAAAATACGCAGCTTTGAAATGAATGATATGGTGCTTCCCAGAACTGGGCAACCACACGGTGCGGATGGCAGCTACATACAGATAAAAAAGTTACTGTTTATATTTTGCCAGGCCAAACTTGGGGCTCAGCTCAGCCCTGGGCACAAGGCTAAATGCAGCATCTGAATATTCTGCAGCCAATGAAGGCCATTCTCAGGACACACCTGGTGTATCTACACTCGGACAGCTTGCAGGGGTTTAGGTTAGCAGCCCTCTCACCAAGAGAAGACCAGAAAGGAACATGAAGAACAAGACAAGAATGCTTTTCAAAAAGAGGCAACAAAGGGTTCTGCTCACTCACTTCGGTCTCTAAGTACCAATGTTCTCTTCTCACGTTTCCCAGGCTCATGTAAGTTAGTTTTCACAATAGGTGCATTGAGGTCGGGCGGAGGCTGAGAGCTGTGGAAGCCTGGGGAGGGCACGCTGTGGGGCACAGAGCCCACAGCACCGCCAGCTGCAGCAGAGGGCCTCGTGTGATCGTATCTAAACAAAACGCACGGCAGACGCATTACGGACACACTACACACACATGTCTCCCACACCGCCCAGACGGGGACTGTCCCACTTTCTGTTTCATTTATGGAGATGGAGAATGAAATAATCTTTCCCCATATTTTAATTGATAAAAGGCTTATCACTGAGTAAGAAGTGCCTGGCAATTGAGAGCGAGTGGTACACTGCAGTCTGTCACTGACAATTAAGTGTCCTCATGGGACTCGAGAGGGACAGACACACAGCCTCAGACCACACAAAGAAACCCTGAAAATTCCACACAGATACTGAACTGAAATCTCCTGACACCCCACCCAGTGCTCTTTGGGCAGGAGTGCCCACAGTGTTAGCAACGGCCAGTGGAACAGCTGGAGGAGCCCAGCCCGTCCTGGGCTGGCTCTCTGGGGCGTCCACTGGCAGAGGCAGGGCAAGGTGGGCCAACTTCCATCATCCCTTAGGCAGCCAGAGGCGGCAATGAGGCAGCTTTGCAGCCCAGGAAAGAACAAAGCAGCTCTTCACTGCAAAAGGATAAGAAAGGGTTTCTGTAATATCTCCCCATTGAAAAGTTATAAAGTTGTCTACAGATGTCAGTGGGAAAAAGAAGATTCTATGTGCGTAAATGTTCACTGCAGGAGTACTCACAGCAAAAAACTGGAAGCCATTTGAATTTCTAATAGAGGCAGAGTTAATAAAATGATGATCTGTTAACATTATGAAATACAAAATTACAGTTATGGATAAAGTAGTGGCACAGGAAAAAGCTTATGGCATGTTAAGTGGGGAAAAAAAGATATACAATCTTATTTATATATACTATGAGTGCAATTTTATGACTTGAGACTCATAAGAATAAGGCCTGAAAAGTGTTTCTGAAAAATTAGTTTTGGGGTACTGAAATTGAGGTTTCAAATTTGTCATACTTTTTGTAATGTTGTCATATTACTTGAAAAAAAATTTATTGTTGCCACTACTACAGATGTCCCTCATTTCCCACTCCCCTTTTACTTTTAAACTTAAACTTTCCCTCATCAAGACCTATGCTCCAAACGAAGGATATGAGTCCCTGATGGTGCCCAACTCAGCACAACAGCTGGGGCAGAGGGGGCTCTTGCCTGCAACGGGTCCCGTAGGCACAGCAGCCCTTCTGGTAGTACTTGCAGATGGTAGATGGCTTGCTGTTTGCCAAGTCATGTGAGAACAGGCACTGGTTTCCTTCCCGACACACACCATGCATAAAATACCTGAAGAAACAAGCAGAGGCATAACACTGTAGAATAACACTTTGCTGTATAAAATCACCGTATTTTTTAACTGAACAAACAGATGTCTATTGTGCATATGTTATGTATCAAGGCTCTATTTGGCACTGGAGACATATTTCCTTGCTTCTAAGACATAGTGATTTTATTTTTTTTTATTTATATTTTTATTGTATTTATTGATACTTACTTTTAGAGAGAGGGGAAGAGAGGGAGAATGGGAGAGAAACATCAACATGAAAGAGAGACATTGCTCGGCTGCATGTGCCCTGATGGGGACAAACCCACAACCCTGTCATGTGCCCTGACCAGGTGTCAAACCAGTGACTTTTTTGCCTTGTGGGACGATGTCCAACCAACTGAGCAAGACCGGTGAGGGCCTAAGATAACATAGTGATTTTAGACACACCACAACAAATTCAATGATAGCTTTTCTGGAAGAAAAGTGATCCCATATATTTCCATTTCAAGATATATCCTCTTGATGTGAGATACGTTAACATGTGTAAAATGTGCATCTCATAACTGAGGAAATCCTCCCTGGAAAACTGCCTTTTCCTCATGGAGCTTACAGGGTATGGTTGTAATGCAGTCCAAAGAGACCTGGGCCCAACCAACATCCAGCCCTGCAACCTGTGAGCAAGCTACAAAACCAGCCTCCCTGGGCCTTGCTAGCTTTATCTATAAAAGGAAAATTCCATTACCTACTTTATTGGACTGTGGGTAAGCATCAAATAAGATAGCGTAGCACCTGAAGATATATATAAAAGAAGGTTTCACTGAGATGTCTAATTCTGTCCCTAAAGAAGTAACTGGGAGGCATTCTTGTTCTGTCTAGCCAGAGTACAGACCTGGATGAATACTCAGAGCAAACAGTAAAGAGATCCCAGAGATGCACACCTTGGTATTAAGGGTAAACAAGTCCTAAAGTAAAGAGCTTTTTTCTTTTTAAAGATTTCATTTATTTATTTTTAGAGAGGGGAAAGGAGGGAAAAAGAGAGGGAGAGAAACATCAATGTGTTGATGCCTCTTGTGTGCCCCCTACTGGGGACCTGGCCCACAACCCAGGCATGTGCCCTGACGGGGAGCTGAGCTGGCGGCCCTTTGGTTTGCAGGTCTGCATTCAATCCACTGAGCCACACCAGCCAGGGCGTAAGTAAAGAGTATTTTAGATACACCCTACATAGGAAATATCTTATTGTCACCCAAAACACACTTTAATACTCTTTGAAGGAAGACAAAATTCAAACACTCAAATCACTCAAAATGTTTGGCATCCAGTCAAAAATTACTAAGACATGCCAAAAAACAGGAAAATGTGACCCAAAACCAGGAGAAAAATTAGTAACAGGAATGACAAGTGAATCAGCAGGAATCAGGAATCGGCAGACAAGAACTTTAAAAACAGCTATTATAAATATGCTCATATGCTGAAGGATTCAAAGGAAAATGGCAAATATAACAAGAACTAAATAGAACTTCTAGAAATGAAAACTACAATATCTGCCCTGGCTGGTGTGGCTCAGTGGACTGAGCCTATGAACTAATGGGTCATCAGTTTGATTCCCAGTCAAGGCACATGCCTGGGTTGTGGGCCAGGTCCCCAGTAGGGGGAGTGCAGAAGGCAACCACACATTGATGTTTCTCCCTCTCTCTCCCGCTTCCCCTGTCTAAAAATAAATAAATAAAACCTTTTTGAAAAAATTCAAAAATAGTAAAGAAAATTAACTGGACAGAAACCCTATCAATATAAAGAATGTGGGAAAGCCTTCGGATGTTATCCAAGTTTTCGAGGACCTGGAAGGAATCGCTATGAATGTAAGTAACGCGCGACAGCCCACAGGCAGTACAGTGCCTTACAAAGACACAAAAGGGCTCAGACTGGAGAGACACTCTGTGAAGGTGGTAAAGCTTACGGAGATCCCAGTTCCTTAAAAACACACAAAATAATTCATACTGAAAAGAAACTTTATGAATGTAAGGAAATGTGGGAAAGGCTTCAGATATTATCACAGTTTCACACATATGAATCGCGGTGGAGAAAAAGCAATAAATAAAAAATGTAGTGAGGCATTTACGTATCCCAGGGATCTTCAATAACATGAAAGAAATCTCGCCAGAGAGGAACTGTGTGAATGTAAACAATGTGCGGAAGCCTGCAGAGATCCCAGTTCCTTACACACACATGAAATAACTCATTTTGGACAGAAACACTATAAATGTTAAGGACGTGCAAAAGCCTTCATTTATCACACAACTTTTCAAAGACGCGTGACGATGCACACTGAGGAGAAGTCATGTAACACTGCAGACTCTGGGAAAGGCTTCGGTTATCCCAGTTCATTTCAAAGACACGAGAGGACTCACTGGATAAAACCTCTTAGATGTAAACTTGAGCTGGCCCACACCATTACCTGTGCAGGCTCCCCTGGAGAAGAAATAGAAGTAATGTGAGAATGCCTGATAGAAATTAATCCGTGTATATAATGAACCAGAAAACTTACAGTCTGAAAGAGTTCTTATTAATTAAAGAGTTGTATATATATTGTGATATACTGTATTTACTGAACTCTGTTTATAGTACATCAATGGACTGTGGATTTCTACTAATTACTTTCAGAAGTGAATCTTCATGTGAGATAATTCTGAGAATTGTCTTTCAACAATAGGACATAAGATTAATAGTGGTTTTTCCTTAAAACATTTAATAATATTTTCTCTCCATTTTGAAGCCTGCTAGATCCATGGGGGAACTGAAGTATATTTTTTATACAAAGTTAGGGTAAGTGTTGGGAACCGCCCTGCCTGGTTTCACAAGCTGTAAGCCCTCCCATGGCTAAGGCTCAGTGAGCGATCTTCAGACCATAAGCCACTAAGGAGACAAAGCTGATCTCCCTGGCAGGGGCACCACCTTTGCTCCTTTTACTTCACCCTGCCTGGGCCCCAGTGCTTGATCAGTTAGCCAATGATGGGTAAGACTCCTCAAGGGAGGGTTGACCTAAGACAGGCACAATCACGGGGGCCCCAGGGAAGGACTTGGGGGGCTATAGCAAATGGGGGTGATTGACCCTTGCCTGCCCCGCTTTGGCATAGTCTGAGCCCTCATTCTGTCTGCGAGAAGTCTGCTAACCTCTTGGCTGCCTTACTTCCCCTGCCTGACTGAAGCCTGAAATAATGCCAGAGGTGGGTGCAGCTGTGTGCAGGAAAGGGCTGGTTCCCCAGGGTGATCAGGCCTGGGAAAGAATACATAAAATCCTGTGAAACCTGCTTTGCTAAAAATGTCCTCAATTTTCCGATGAGGGTCGGAGCAGGATATGAGTTTGTTTCCCAAAGTTTTGTAGCCCTTTAGCTAATAGACCGTGACTCAGAATAAGCCCTCCTAGTTCTTTGTATGTTATCTATTGTTTGATTCTTGCTGCCTGACAATGATTGATGAGCTTTACCTGTATTCCTGTGCAAAATGAACCCAATAAAAACCCACTGAGGAAAAGGCTTTTGGCTTTTGAGAGACTGGCCACCTTTCCTCCCCAAGCAGATCATGTCTTGGTAGACTTATTATCATCCGAGGCAGCGGCGGGGCAGGAGGCGGGGGCTGTGGGCAGAGCCCCCCCCACAAGTAAGCATCTTATTTACAATGTTTTATTTGTTTTGTGTTAAGGGGCTATTTTAAAAGGACAGTTGAGTATTTGAATTTTCCTAGTGACTTTGTGGCAGTCTTTTATATCCCTAGTCTACTATACATAGGCTGGGGCAAAAGTAGGTTTACAGTGGTGAGTATGTGAAACACAGAGTTTATTCTTGTGTTATTATATATTAATTATTCTATTACTTTCCACACAACTGTAAACCCACTTTCACCCCACTCTGTGTGTCTTTCCAGATTTTTAAATGCATGTATTTATATGTAAATATTTTAACTAACTTTTACCAAGATGAAAGCATACTGTATGTGCTTTTAAAAACATTGTACATGTGGTAAAGATATACACGACATAAATTTACCATCTTATCCATTTCTACGTGAAAAGTTCAAGTAGCGTTAGGCACATTTACACCGTTGTGCAACCATCCCCACCACCCGCCTCCAGAACTCTTTCCTTCTTCCCCAGATGAAACTCTGTATCTACTAGGCACTAAGTCCCCCCACCTCCCCAGCCCCTGGCAACCACCATCCTTTCTATCCCTAAAATTTGACTGCTTTAGGGACCTCATATACGGGGAATCATGCAGCATTTTCGTTTTGTGCCTGGCTTATTCCACATAGAATAAAGTCCTCAAGATCCATCCATGATATAGAACGCATCAGAACTTACTTCCTTTTCAAGGTGCAATAATATTTCATTGTGTGTATGGACCACAATTAGTCCATTCATTCATTCATTTATGGGCACTTGGGTTGTTTTCAATTTTTGGCTGTTGAGTATGCTGCTATGAGTATGGGTGTACAAATACTTGAATATTTGAGTTCTTAATTTTCAGTTCTTTTGTGTATATGCCCAAAAGTTAAACTGCTGGATCATATGGTGATTCTATTTTTAATTTTTTAAGGCACTGCCATACTGTTTTCCATAGCAACTGCACCATTTTACTGCACTGTATAACGGTGGCAATCCTCAATGGTTTACAGTATTTTCATGCTCTTATTTTTGCTGATCTGTCCTTTCTCACACGTCTACCATGAATACACACTGATTTTGTAATAATAAATGGTTGTTTTAGTCTTACTTATTTTCAATATTTATTGATTCCAGAGTTGGGGTGGAGAGAGAAACACTGATGTGAGAGAAACATCGACTGGCCACTTCCTGCAAGGACCCCAACTGGGAATCAAACCTGTGACCGTTCGGTGCACAGGAAGATGCTCCAACCAACCGAGCCACACTGGACGGGCAAGTCTTAAAGAATTATAGCCCTGGCTGGTGTGGCTCAGTGGACTGAGTGCTGGCTTGTGAACTGAAAGGTCACTGGTTTGACTCCCATCAGGGCACACACCTGGGTTGTGGGCCGGGTCCCCAGGTGGGAGCATGTGAGAGGCAAACACACACTGATGTTTCTCTCCCTCTCTTTCTCCCTCCTTTCCCTTCTCTAACAATAGATAAATAAAATCTTTATAAAAAATTGTAAATACTAATACTGGTGAGGGTATGGTTAAAAAATACATCTAAAAATGCTCAGTACAGTACCTATCACACAGTAGGTGCCCTCAAAAGTCCAGGTCTTATTCAAGTCCAGTGAAGAACGCTGACACACTGACAGACTGACAGCCACAAGAGTTATCAGTGCCTCATACATGCACACAGAGTGCGGAGGGACATCAGGGGTAACGCCGCAGTGCAGGTCGCACCCCAGCCCAGTCTGCAAAGTGGAGGGGTGTCAGTGGATGAGAGGAGTACGAGACGGAAGAGGAGACAGCAAAAAAGGCAGGGAAGGGAGCTGTGGTGAGGGGGTGGGACAGGAGCATCATTACCCTAATTGTGTTCCAACACACCTCGGTATCAGCTGTAATGTCGGTGAGTGTGTATTCAAGACAAGAGAAAGGGCCCACAGTCAGCTTAGGAAACCATGGCCTGGCCTTTCTCAGACATTTAAAACAGACGGTACAGGAGGAATGGTTATGAGTGTCCTGTCGTATAGAAAACTGTTTACTTTTATTAAACACACCCTTCCCAGGCTTTTTTCAGAAAAAGCCACTTGAGCTACAATGTGGAAGGACAGATTAGAGAGGGCTGAAAAATGTAAGTGAGGAGCCTATTAGGAGGTTGCTTTGTAAAGCAGCTTTATCTGTGAACCACATTTTAAAAAACACATTACGGAAAACTTCAAACGAGTACAAAGGTAAGCAGATGGTAGAATGCACTCTCAACACGTGCCAACACCAGCTCTCACGTGGTCAACTCAGGACCAGTCTTGTGTTCCCCACATGATTTTGACAATTCTTCTTTTTTGTAAGACGGATAACTAACATATCCCTTGAATGAAGACCTTTGGGCAAGAAGCTCCCCCCGCCAGTATATTATGAGAAATACACAAAATCACAATACAAAAGAGCTGATGAACGACCGTGCTACCAGTACTCTAGCACTTTCACTTCCTCGCCGTCTCATGTGACCATAACAGTACGGAGGAGTGTCATTACCACGCCTGTGATGCAAACGGGAGAGCTGAAGTTCAGAGAGGTTGGATGACTCCCAGAAGATCTAGCTGCGAAGTAGCGGACCCCAGCTCTGGTCTTCTCAGATAGCCCTGACCTTTCCCCACCAAAACTGACTCCCCTGTCACTCTGCCTTGTCTAAATGGGGCGGCTGTGTAAGACACTGCGCCCCATCTTTCCCTGCACTAAGCAGTTATAATCCACCTTCCTTCACGAGGGAAGCCTGCCTGGCCCAAGAAGCCTTCTCACCCCTCCAGCCCAGTGTGCTTTCCCTCCTCCAAACCCCGAGACTCACTGCTGGCAACCAGCGGTACGAAGCTCCCCAGTCTGGGCTCCTGAACCACGAGACCAAGTGCTCTTAAACACGGTCAAGAATGTCTGGTCGCTAATGAAGAATGTGTGAGAATAACTCCAGGAAGGCTCAGCTGGAATATCACTAAATGCCACTAAATATAGAAAGCCTAAACCTAATCATCATATGGTTCCACCAGCAACTGGAAAAAGGGCTGACAACAGAAGGCAGGGAACAGTCTTTAGGGAAGGCGAAAAAGACCCAAGAGGCCCAGACTGCCCTTCCCAGGGAAAGGGTGCTAGAGGACACGAGTGACGATGCGTGCTGCACGCCAGTTCCAACAGTGGGGATGGGAGGTGCCTCAGCTACAGGCTGTAAGATTTGAAGACTTCCCATCCCTCCTTGCTCACCAAGCACACTTCTTTCTTCACCTGTTCATCTCGCCCAAAGCAGGGGAAGCAGTGACTGGGATCTGATAATTTCTCTTCTTCCAGGAAAATTATAAAAGGGTGCTCTAGTTTTTACGGCAGTCTCTCCTGAATTTGGCTAGCATTAACTACCTCATGTCTTGACTGTAGAGGCCCCTCAGGCCAGGACACCAGTGCCAAGAAGAAGTGTCCCCGTAACATCTGGCTGCAAAACCAGCAGGAATTATGCCCAAGTAAGACAGAGGGTTGCTGGAGCTCTAGGAGCTCCTTATGAAGGGGCCATCCACTGACTCACTGACTCACTCATTCACTCACAAACTCTAAGCCCTAGTACTGGGGCAGCAGCTCAAAACACACCAGGGACACAGGAGGAGAAACTAAACAGACTAGCTTCAGGGTGAGGGCAAGAACAGGAGTCAGGATAGCTCTCTCCCTGACAGAAGTGTGGCAGGCACCATTGTTTCTTTGTTAGTCTCCTCCCACCCAACCAGGGCCAAATCTGAGGTCTTCATTAACTTGGCTAACACTGTCTGCCCAGCCCTGGTGATGCCGAGACCCTGAGCCACTCAACTCACATACCCAGCCCCAGCCATGCCCAGCATCCTACAAAAGTAGCCTGACTGAATTTGTATGGTGGACTTCCCTAAAACCCTGCAAAGGTCCACAAGCCCCAAACAAGCAACATTTGGCCTTGCTGTGGCCTGTACCTCTTACTAAGCAGCCCCAAGCCCAGCACAAGTGGTGACTGACTCAATTTGCACTGTAATTCCCAATAGATGGCCCCAACCTTGGCATAAAAGACAGCCAGTATTGGCTTTGAACATGCTGCAACTAAGTGGCCACAAGCTTGGCACAAATGATGCTTGGCCTTGAGATGGGATAGTTAGATGTCAGGAGAATTATTCTGACAAATGGGAAAACAGAAACTGAGATAGATGGTTAGACAAATGGGGCCAATTTGAGCAATTTACAGCCAGCCAGTAAACTATAAGATCTCATCTTCCCTAACCAAGGACACTTCAGACCAAATGGTTTACATTTCTCCTCCCTAACCAGAGTAAATAGCTTAAATCACCCTGTGCAGGGAGACAGATAACAGAGACCCAATTATGCCATCTGTGCCAGCTAAACCCAAGGACAAATGAAGGGAATATATAACAACAACAACAAAAAAAACAATCAGAACCAAACAAATCCAAGAGAGAGGTAAAGCTGACCAGAAAATGACCCTGGTCCCTCCATGCACTCATTTTGGCACATCAGCATATTAAAGAACACACCTGGAAAGCTGATGAATATTCTGAGACTCTCCCCTAGGACTTTCCCTAGGAGACCCGCCTTTACAAAACAGGTACGAATACTCAAAACGAACCTAGAACATGTCTCCTTGGAACACCCCGGTGCCCCTACTTTTCCTGGGTGTTATGTTCTATATTCCTTCTCCTAAACTCTTAAGGGTCCCCACGAGACATGCAACCAGGGCAGCAATGGGCACAGCAGCTTATCCCAAGCTAACCAAGTCCCTGCTTTCTCTGACTTTTTGGTGAGCTAACAGCAGCTGTGCTTTGACTCACTTCTGTCACTGTGACTTTTACTTCTCAGTGAGTTCATGCAGCCCAGCATGACTCACTTCTTTCCATGAACATTTCTGGAGAGCCAAAGCACAGCCCCACCTAGGCACTCTCCTGTTGCTTCTTCTATCCTAAGCCACTTGGTTTCACTGTCCCCAGCCTTAATAAACACATTCTCAAAATCACCTGGACTTGTATTGTGAAGTCTTCCCTGCACATAGTCAAGAACCCACACACTACCAACTGGCCCAAGGCAGATCCACTGTGGGCCTGGTCCCTTTCAGGGACAGCCTCAGCTCACATCAGTGCCCACCAAGGGGACCAAAGCATGGCACAAGTGGCAGCTGGCATCAGTTTCCAGCATAACCTCTCCCAACAGCCTTTAAGCCAAACAAAAGTGGCAGCTGCCTTTGGCCTGTACTGGAGGCCCCCCAAGAGGCTCCAGAACCAACACTCCCAGCGGCCAGCTTCACACCACACCAGGGCACCAACCAGTGAGCTCCACAAATGAAACACCTGAAGGGCAGACGTGGCTGGCAAAAGAGCTTGCTAGAGTTACTCCAGATCCATGGGATCAGTCCAGGGGCTGAAAGCTTATCTGCTGTAATCAGGGCCAGTTCTCAGAGCCAATGAGGCTGAGGGTCAACCCCACCCACAGACATGCCAACAGCAATCAAGGGCAATTCATATGTACTAAGTGAAATGGAGACAAGCAATCTACCAAATACAAAATTCAAAACACTGGTTAAAGGATGCTCAATAAACTTAGGGGAAGAATAGATGAACTCAGCAAGAACTTCAACAAAAGATAAAACACCCAACCAGAACAGCAAAAAGAAAAAGGAATTTTAAAAAATGAGACTACTTTAAGGGACCTCTGGGGCAACAGCAAGTGGAACAACATCCACATCATAATGGTACCAAAAGGAAAAGACAGAGAGCAAGGGACTGAAAACTTATTTGAAGAAATAATGACCAAAAATTTCTCTAACTTGGCAAAGAAAATAGGCATACAAGTTCAGGAAGTTCAGAGAGCCCCAAACAAGACAGACTCAAAGAGGACCACACCAAAACACCATAATTAAAATGCAAAGGTTGAAGACAGAGAATCTTAAAAGCAGCAAGAGAAAAGCAGTTAGTTACCTACAAGAGAGCTCCTATAAGACTGCCAGCTGATTTCTCAACAGAAATTTTTCAGGCCAGAAGGGACTTGCAAGAAATATTAAAAGTGATGAAAAGCAAGGACCTACAACCAAGATTACTCTACCTAGCAACACTATCATTTAGAATCAAAGGAGAGATAAGGAGCTTACCAGACACCCCCCCCCAAAAAAAAAAGCTAAAAGTGTCCATCACCATTAAACCTGTATTATAAGAAATGTTAAAGGGGCTTCTTCAAGAAAACAAGATGAAACATGCAAATAAAAAATATACATCCAAGATGGCAGAGGAGTAAGTGGAAGCTACACTAACCTCATCCCAGGACCAATCTGGAATTACAACTAAATTATAGAGAAATCATCATGAATAACCAATTGAACACTAGCTGGAGAGAAGCCTAATCACCAAGGACAGACAGAAGAAACCACTTCACCACCACAAGACTGGGAGGGAGTGCAGAGGAGGCACAAGAGGGCTGGAAGGTGGCAGCTGAACTGCTGGAGGGCTATCTTAGCAGCCAGGGGGTTCCCCCTGAGAAGTGTGGAGTCTAAACCCCAAGCTGGGCTCCCCAGCCTACAGCATTAAAGCCGGAAAGGAACCCAGATAACATCCAGCTGTGAAAAACAGCAGGGCTTCTGTCATCCAGGGAGAGATGGCTGGAGATGGAGAGCCCCTCTTAAAGGGCCAAGGCACAAAATCTCATTTGCAGCCACTTGCCCTGGGCTCTGGCAGAGGGATGGCAGAGTGGACTAGAAACACCTGAAGAAAGTCTGTGACTGGTGGCTCTGGGGACAGAACTGATGGAGCAGCCACCAGGATCCCTGTGCTGAGTCATCCCCCATGCTGCAGATACCATCTTTCCCAGGCAAACCACTCCTCTCCAAGGGGCATCAGTCTGAGGGGAAGCAATAAGCACACCCATAGGAATTACTCAATCCCATCCTGTAGAGCTTAAGCTTTGCTTAGCTTAACAGCAGAATAGTTTAAGAGCTAAGACAGAAAATACAAAGCAGTCAAAACGGGAAGATAAAGAAACAGACCCCAAATCAAAGAACAGAACGCATTAGATCAAATGTATTAAAGTGATATCTTCAGAGCATTTCACCACCCCAAAGCAGCAGAACGTACATACCTTTCAAATGCACATGGAACATTTTCTAGGCTAGATCACATGTTAGGACACAAAACAAGTTGCAATAAATTTAAGAAGTCTGAAATCATTATCGAGCATCTGCTCTGACTACAATGCTATGAAACTAAAAAACCAATCACATGAAGAACACAGAAAAACGTGCAAACACATGGAAGCTAAATAATGTTATTAAACAATGAATGGGTCGACAAAGCCCAAAGTGAAGTAAGGAAATCAGAGCAGAGACAAACGAAATAAGAGTAAAAGAATGACACAAAAGATTAATCCAAGAGCTAGGTTTTTGAAAAGATAAACAAGATTGACAAACCTTTAACCAGACTCATCCAGAGAAAAAAAAGGACCTCCAAAAATAATACCTGAAATGAAAGTGGAGAAATAACTGACACCTTACAAAGGATTGTAAGAAAATATTATGAACAACTATATGCCAACAATCTGGACAACCTGGACAGAATGGATACATTTCTAGAAACAGTCTTTCAAAACTAAATCGGGGAGAATCAGAGAATCTGAGAATCTGAACAGACAGATTACACCTAGTGAAATTGAAGCAGTAATCAAAAGACTCCCAACAAACAAAAGCCCTGGACCACATGGATTCATAGGGGAATTTTACCAAATATTCCTAGAACTAACACCTCCCCTTCTCCAACTATTTCATACAATTCAAGAGGAGGGAAGGCTCCCAAACTCATTTTATGATGCCAGCATTATCCTAATTCCAAAACCAGATAAAGACACTATAAAGAAAGAATATTACAGGCCACTATCCCTGATGAAATGGATGCTAAAATCCTCAACAAAGTATTAACAAACTGAATACAGCAATGCATCAAAAAGCTCATACACCACGATCGAGTGGGACTTATTCTAGGAATGCATGGTTAGTACAACATTCACAAATCAGTAAGTGTGACTTATCACATAAACAAGGTGAACGATAAAAGCCACATGATCATATCAACGGATACAGAAAAAGTATTTGATAAAATCCAGCACACATTTATGATAAAAATTCAGCAAAGTGAAAATAGAGGAGATATATCTAAACATAATAAAGGCCATATATGACAAACCCACTGCCAGCACCATACTCAATGGGCAAAAACTACAAGCATTTCCCTTCAGATCAGGAACAAGACAGCGATGCTTGCTTTCAACATAGTATTGGAAGTCCTAGCACAGCCATCAGACAAGAAGAAGAAATAAAATGCATCCAAATTAGAAAGGAAGTAGTAAACTGTCTTTATTTGCAGATGACATGATACTACACACAGAGACCCCCAAAGATTCCACCAAGAAACTACTAAAAGTGGTAAGTGAATTCAGCAGCAGCAAACAAAATTAATCTCCAAAACACAGTTGTATTTTTATATTCTGATAATGAACTAACAGAAAAAGAAAGCAATTCATTCATAATTGCTTCAAAAAGAATAAAATACCTAGGTATAAACATAACCAAGGATGTAAAAGACTTGTATTTGGAAAATAAGACACTGAAGAAGATACAAATAAGTGGAAGTACAACTGTGTTCATGGATTGGAAGAATTAACATCATTAAAATGCCCATATTACCCAAAGCAATCTATAGATTCAACACAATTCCTGTCAAGATTCCAATGACATTATTTCACAGAACTAGATACATGCAAAAATTTATATGGAGCCACAAAGGCCTTGCATAACAAGTGATCTTGAGAAAGAAGAACAAAGTTGAAGGAATCACGCTACCTAATATCATACTATATTACAATGCCTTACTAATCAAAACAGCTTGGTACTGGCATAAAAACAGACACATGGATCAATGGAACAGAACAGAGAGCCCAGGAATAAATGCACACATTTATAATCAATTAATATTCAACAAAGGAACCAAGCACATACAACGGGCTAAAGATAGTTTCTTCAATAAATGGTGTTGGGAAAATTGGACAGATACATGCAGAAAAATGAAACTAGACCACCTTCTTACACCACACGCAAGAATTCAAAATCAATCAAAAGTTTAAATGTTAAACCTGAAACCATAAAAATCCCAGGAGAAAACAGGCAGCAAAATCTTGGACATTGTTTGCAGCAATTTTTTATCAGATGTACCTTCCCAGGCAAGGGGAATAAACAAAAAAATTAAAAAATGGGACTACATCAAACTAAAAGGTTTCTGCACAGCAAAGGAATTCATCAACAAAATAAAAAGATAACCCACAGAATGGGAGAACATATTCACTGATACATTTGATTAAGGGCTTAATATCCAAAATTTATAAAGTACTTACAAAACTCAACACCAAAAGAACAACCCAATTAAAAAATGGGCAAAGGGCCCTAGCTGGTGTGGCTCAGTGGATTGAGCACGGGCCTGTGAAGCAAAGGGTAGCTGGTTCAATTCCCAGTCAGGGCACATGCCTGGGTTACAGGCCAGGTCCCCAGTGGGGGATACATGAGAAGCAACCACACACTGATGTTTCTCTCCCACTCTTTCTCCTTCCCTTCCCCTCCCTCTAAAAAATAAATAAATAAATATTTTTAAAAAACTTAAAAAATGGGCAAAGGACATGAATAGACACTCCTCCAAGGAGGACATACAGAGGGCTAACATACATGAAAAAATGCTCCATGTCACTAATCATCAGAGAAATGCAAATGAAAACCACCATGTGACACCATTTCATACCTGTCAGAATGGCTATCACCAATAAATCAAGAAACAACAAGTGCTGGTGAGGATGTGGAGAAAGGGGAACCCTTTTGCACTGTTGGTGGGAATGCAGACTGGTGCAGCCACTGTGGCAAGCAGTATGGAGTTACCTCAAAAAATTAAAAAATGGATCTGCTTTTTGACCCAGTGATCCCCCAAAACACTAATTCAAAAAAACATAAGCTCCCTTATGATCATTGCAGTGTTATTTACAATCATCAAGATATGGAAGCAGCCCAAGTGTCCACTGATAGATGAGTAGATAAAACAACTACGGAACATTTACACAATGGAATACTACTCAGCTGTAAAAAATATTTTACCCTCTGCAACAGAATGGATGAACCTAGAGAACATTATGCTAAGTGAAATAAGCCACAGAAAGACAAATACCATATGGTTTCACTCCTATGTGGAATCTAATGAATGAACTGAACTAACATGGAAAATGTGGAGAGAGCCACAGATGACTCTGAGAGAGCAGGATGACAAGCACTTACGGCCATCCCTCCCGTCTGTGTTGTATTAAACTTAATCCAGGCCTCTTTCACATTACACTTTGTAGTGAATTCCCACCTGCCTACTCTTCCTAATGGCCAAACCACCCATCCCTTGTATCTTCCTCAGAGACATGAACTGGGGCAGAGGATGGGGGACGGGTAGTATGAGGGCCAGGAAGTACATAGCTGGAGACATAAAAAAAATAGGGAGATTCTTTCTGGGGGACACTACAAAGGGGTCTGTTGTTCCGGGTTTCAGCTAGTATGGCTATTATATGATGTAAAGTGTATCAGTTCACTACTAGCCACAGAACTGCCAGCAGCTGTAGCTGTTGCTGAAAAAACCAGAATCAACCTGGTTTCTTGCAGGCCTTCTAGTGGTGCCTGTCTTGAGCAAAACACTTTTGCAAATCATCCCCAACTATACGGGTAATTTGCATTCTCCCTGTCACCTTCCTTTATATTTTTCTATACATTTTCCCAGGCTTAAATTTCTGGCTGTCCTTTTGCAAACAGATTCATCAAGGGGGAAGGGAGCTAATGCTAGGCATGGTGGTGGACTTGAAACAGACATACTAGAAGCAGGGATGAAATACAGTGAGGTAATTAAGTGAAGACTCTAAAGTCAGACAGCTTGCTATGTAACCTTGAGCAAATTATTTAAATCTCTAAGCCTCAGTTTCCCCATCTGTAATACGATTACAATAATTGTACTTCATAGATTTCTGTGATAGACTACTATGAGGTTTAGCTTAGACAATGCATGGAAGTGCTTAGCTTAACACATTGTAAATGCTCCAAGATGGTTTGTAGTTATTATTTAATGTCTTAGCCAACCCTGCTGGTTAGGCATCACTATCCCCCTTTTACAGATGAGGAAACTGTAGCACAGGTGGTTGTCATGATCAGAATCCAGAACGGCCCAACTCTGGAGCTCAAGTTCTTCCTGCCACTTACTGGCCAAGATGCCCCATGTTTTGTGACTTTCAAAGAATCAAAAACTCTAGGCTTGACTCTCTCAGAACACTGAAATTCTAGGTCTTCTACTAGTAATAAGACAAAGAAACTGGAGAAAAAAAAACTGGTTACCAAGCTACAATAAAGGCCTGCATCAGTGCTTTGAAACAGATTGAAAGACAGGAAATTGTTAGGAAGGTGAATCAGCAAAAATGATCCCTATGATATTCTGGACGGAGTGCCATGCCAAGGAATTGGAGAGCTAACACCACAATGGTGAGCCGCCATTCTTGCCATTCCAGACAATAAACATACAGTGTCTTTGTTGTTAAGTCCGGAAATTCTAGCACCTCACATCTAGCTCTTGGAGAGATATGTGTATTAGAATGGGTGTGTAACTGGGTGCTGAGCTGGAGGTACCCTCAAATGGAGAAAACCCCTATAGCTATCACTTGGGGGATGAGGGAAGCAGAGCAGGGCCACTGAGAGCTACTTTGCATATCTGAAGAACTTGGCCAGTGTTTTAATAACGTCAAAAAGCTGTGCCAGCACTTGGGAGCCAGGGAGAAGGGCATGACTCTAACCTGGTATGCGATGTAGCTGGAGTGGGCTTCCTACACCCGTGAAAGCAGCTTGGAGGCAGCCTCTGCATCACAGGGCGATGCTTGCCCAGACTAATAATGGCAGCCAAGAAAGACAGAAGAAACCAGACTACTGGTAGGTGTAACCCAGTGTAGTAAAAGTAAAAAATGGAATTATGGCCCTGGCTGGTGTGTCTCAGTGGATTGAGTGCCGGCCTTCGAACCAAAGGGTTGCTGGTTCAAGTCTCAGCCAGGGCGCATGCCTGGGTTGTGGACTGGGTCCCCAGCAGGTGGGGTATGAGAGTCAACCACACACTGATGTTTCTCTTACTCTCTTTTTCCCTTCCCCTCTCTCTAAAAATACATAAATAAATCTTAAAAAAAAAGAAAATAGGGTTATGGAGGAAAATCTGGGCTGGGATTTAAACACAGGTGTGGCAACCATGCTGGGGGCTTTTTTTTTACCATGTGGTTTGGGAGCAAAGAGGTGGCTCTCTTGACCATGTGGCTTATAAAGCAAGAAAACAGGATATAGTGGCCATGCAGAGCTCTCTCTTGGCCATGAGGTTTGAAAGGATGCAAAAGGATTCCCCAGCTCACCATAAGGATGCAGTTTTGAATTAAGAACAGGTTCCTAGCCAAGCTACAGACTTCTGTTTTCTTTTCCTGAGATATGGTACCTCTGACTAGCCTGGTTTGGCAAAGGGAGGCAGGACTGTGTATGTGTGTCTGTGGGTGCTTTAAAGGGATTTTGGAATTTAACCACGACATTCCACCTTTACTCTAAACCTGTATAACTTTTTAATAAATAGTTCCTTTCCTTTTTACCCAACTCTAGCATTGAAAGCCACAGTTCCTACCAGCGGTGGGCAAAAAGAACCAAGTAACAAGACCCCCAGGAGCAGGTGGTGGGTGGCTGGTGTTGGTTCTGTAACAGTATCTGGAGCCCAACATGGGGCAGATAATTGCCCATGGCAGACTGACCCCTCAGGTGTGGGAAAGTAAGACTAAGGTAACAAGATTCCCTGGGGGTGGGGGTGGGGGTGGGGGTTTCTGCAATAGGAGCAAAACTACACTGTCCCCTGCTTTCATTCAGAGTAAGCATGTACATCACATTCCACAGTCAGGAACACAAAGCAGAAAACACTGCACCCTGAGATAAACTAAAGACAACTGTTTTGGTCTGGTCCACTAAGTAAACCATACTTTGAACATTTCCTATCCATACTTTGAACATTTCCTGTAAGTTCTAATGTCTGGAAATAAGACTTGTGAAGAAGATAATAAATAGAGAAAAGCTCTTCCACCATGAATGTACTAATGTAAACTTGGTACTCTTAGTTATATTGCAGGGTTTGTTTGTTTTTTCATTTAAATATGTGTTTTGTTTTTATTTGGCCAGGCAGTCCTTACAAGGGCTGATTCCTTCACATCCCTTTGGTAAGTGAACTTCCTTTTTGCATGTTTTCCTTTCATATGAGTAAATTAAAAGCTTTGAAAATTCCTGTAGTAAAGAAATTTTCATTTAGTGTTCCCCAAACTTCTTTGGAGGCCATACAGCCTACAAGAACACCAACTACGATGACACAGCTCTGTCACCTGGAAGCTGAATGACGTTGGGCAATCACTTCAATGCTGGGGCTCAGTTTCATGATTTATGGAATAGTCCTGATTGGTGGATTACAAGCAATATGGCTGGTAGAGCAACTAGCACATTGTAACCCACCCCATGCCCGCAACAAAATTGGTTTGTACTTAAATAGAAGTGATCCCTTCCCAACATTCCAACCCACTCTTAGTTTATATGCAACAACATTCTGCAGGACGCCCGTTTGGGAAACACAGATTAAAACTTTCAGGTCAGGCCAACTCCTGGTGCAGGAGGAGGCTGATTTAAGTTCTTGTTCCTACAGTTTAGATATGAAGTTTGGAGCAAGTCTCAAGTCTTTCTGACTATAAGATTTCCATATCTGTGAAAATGGATACTACACAGAGTTGAGATTCGAAAGCATCTCAACATTTATATAAAGCATTATATAAATGTGCATTGTTTTGTGGATCCATCTTAGGAGGAAGAGCCAGAATCTGCTCCAGTCCACGATGACTAAGAAATTGTTCCAACAGGGCCCTGGCTGGTGTGGCTTAGTTGGCTGGAGCATCCTCCAGTGAACCAAAAGGTCACAGGTTCAATTTCCAGTCAGGGTATATACCTAGGTTGTGGGTTCCATCCCTGGTTGAGGTGTGTATGAAAGGCAAACCAATTGATATTTCTCTCTCACACCAATGTTTCTCCGTCTCTCTCTCTCCCTTCCCCTCTCTAAAATCAATGAGCATGTTTTTGGGTGAGGATAAGAAAAATAAAAATAAATATGAGGCGATTAAAATTTTTTAATTATATTTATTTCCATTATCAATTAACCCCCTTATACCTCCCTCCTCCTAGAGGTGGTTTTTTTAAAAAAGAAATTGTTCCAAGAGGAGTTTAAATAAAATATAAGCGAAGCCACTTTAAAATAGAATTGGAGCTGCCATTCCAGAGGAACTCCCTTGCAGGTCTTATGCCTCAAGACTTTGTAATGTTAAAACAGGGCAAAATAACCTTTACTGGACCTAAAGCAACACTTCGTCCCAAAGAAGTTTACAAGGATAACAAGAAAGCAGATATGACTATGGATTTAAACTTTTAAACTAGCATGTTTAGAACTAGCATCACTAGCTCATCTGCATCAACAAAAATGCCTTCCTCCTACAGATGTAATTGTTCCCCTTCTCTTTCTCTTATATACCCCTTGTCTTTGTTTCCTAAATGAAACATTATTTGGGGTTCTGTCTGAATTGGTGGTTCCTGAATGGCAATCCTTCTTTTTTTCAATCTCAAATGCTTATTGCCTTTCACTCTGAAAGGCCTTATAATTTTAGGTTAACACGGGAAACTATATAAAAATAAAAAACAAACACACGTCTTCACAAAAGACTTTCTAGAACAAGTAACCTCTTACAAGTCTTTCCTACAGACAACAAGTGCACACTTCTGACAACTGCTTAACGTAAGTCACATGGGCTTTGGATAAAAATGGATTGAACAATTAATATACACTAGTGCTAATAGAAAATCTTTTACATAGTCACTGCTAAATTATTCATACTAATGAAGAGATATAACAAATGATACTTAAATAAATAAACTATTACATAATCAAGCTAACTTTTATTTTTAAGGCAACGTTCCCAAAACAGGTTTTACTGAAACCAATTATTAAAATAAAATTTGTACTTTCCCAGTATCCGTTCAGTAAGACTAGGATCCCAATACAGGTAAGCCACAAGCTTACCAAGGAATAAGGGTGTTACACAACCAAGCTATTTCTATTTCACAGGAGCAGTCAGTTGTAGTCATCCGGTTCTGAACCTTCTACAAGCATCCATCCATTACCGTCATATTTCTCCGCGCAAATTGGTGTCTCGTAAAGTACGTGCACCACCCTATTTCAGTCTGTTTCCTGCACTGTAAAATGGGAATTATATCTGCCTAATTGTGTGATTGTGAAGTCTAGAGACAATAAATATAAATGGCTTGGAAATATACGGAGCACTTAAACATTCAGTAAATCCTATCTGCCATTATTTTCCTCAAAACAATGCTTACTTGCTTATTCCCTGTAAGTTTAGGTTACATTGGAGTCCTTCAAACTCTGAGGAAATTGAGGCCCCTTTTGGGCCTCAGCTTCTTTGAGGCCCTTATCATCGATTAACAACCTACTCCTGCGTCGCATCCCCGTTTGTAAACGTCCTTTCAGTGTACTCTTACTCAACTCTAAATCTCCTTTTCCAGCTCAACTGTACGTACCAAGAGCCCTTCTCCAAGAGCCTCAGCACCCTGCACGGCCCTGTCTAGCACGTCTTTCCAACCCACAGGGACCGCACTTCAAATTCGCAGCACAGCCCCCGCGTTTGCCTCATCCAGGGTCTGGGCCATTAAAACACCGCCACACGCCGCCGGGTCCCCGGCTTCGGCCGCAACGCTAGCTCCACCTTGAAAAGCCGGACCGCGAACGGCTGAACCACCTTCTACCAATCCGCTCCAGCCTCAGTTTCCCCGGCGGTAACACTGAACGCACAGGTCGCCCAAAGCCCGGGGGAGAAGCCCCAAATGGCCCGGTGCTCCTGGACCCCGCGGAGCCGCACACTAACCTGCAAGTAACCTGCTTGGTGCTCATGGTGGTAGGGCTACTGAGCCAGGGTCCAGCCGCAACGTCGCGCTCCCACCACAGCCTCCCGTTCTCACCGCCTCCGCGTAGCCTCAGCCCTGCCCCTCCCCGCTGAACGCGTCACGCCGGCGCACACCGCCCCCTCGCGTGTGGCACCTTTGTAGCGCCGGCCGGAAACCTCGCCACCGTCACAATTGGTTCCGCCCTGGAGTCGAGGTGGGGCGACCCCCAATCCCCGCACTCCTTGTTTCGCATTTCCAAGCCTCGTGAGCTGGGAGTAGTTACCACCCTAGTTCTGGCAGCTTTATTCCGTGTCCCTTGCCAGCTGTTAGTTCCTACGGGTTTACCTATCTTCAAGAGCATTCCTTAGGGATCTCTCGCACCCCTACAATCACTTCACCCCTCCTGAGGCTAAACACCTGCCCGTGCTCTGAGCATCTTGATCCCAAATACTCTACCTACACCCCCTGGGCTCCTTTCCCGGGTCTTGTCACAACTGTTCTCGCCAGACCTCGCCTTCCAAGTAAGGAATTCTTTAATCCTCTCCCAATTGCAATTTTTACTAAATCTCCACTTCTATCCCAAGTTTCAATCATTTTCTTTCCAGGCATTCCTCTACTGTTTGTCTTCCATTTCTTGTGTTGGAAACCAAAAGATATTCTTGACTCTTTCCTCTGGTTCTCTATATCCTGCAGATCCTGCTCTCCAATGCATCCTGTTGTCTCCACTTCTGCCTTCACGGTTCCAGTCTAAACAACCATCATTCCTTGCCTGGGCCCATGCAATGAATAGCCACTGAACTGCTTTTCTGGCTTCTGCCCTCTTCTAATCCGTTGTTACACAAAACCTAATTTTAAAACGTAAATCGGATCATGTTATTAACCTCCTTTAACCCTCTCAATGGTTTCCCATTCCTATTTATTGTAAAAAATTCTTTTTAAAATTTGTAAACATAACTATTGTTATAGTTATTAAGATAACTATAGCAAAGTGCACAGAACATATGTATACACTCATGAAATCACCACCCAGATTAAAGATCATTATCAGTACCCCAGAGGACTCCCTTATGCCCCTTCCCAATCAACAACTCCCAAAGAAAACTGCTATTCTCCTTCTGTCATCACAAATTAGATTGTTCTCGACCTTGATATAAATGAAATAATTCAGTATGTACTCTTTGCCCTCTTTCGACCAACATTATATCTGTGGGATCTGTTTATGCTGTAAGAACAAGATGTAGCCGTGAGTGTTGATCTATACATATTGTGTAGAACAACAACACTTGTATGTTGTTCTTTCTTTTACTTTGCTGTAAAATGTCTTCCAGTGAATGAGCACAGTATATACTTGCAGTTAGAACTTTCGAAGTTTCTCTCACAAATTTAGGAAAATTTGTAGTTTTCAGTGTATAGGCCTTTTGACAACTTTTATTAGAAGTTGTCAAACTTCTAGTTGGACTTTTGGATGCTATTTTAAATGATATTTTTAAAAATGTCCTAATTGTCAGTTGTTCCATGCTAAATTCATGTATTAATTCTAATGTTTCATTTGTTGATTGTTTTGAATTTTACACACACACAATCATTCCATCAGCAAATAATGACAGCTTTACTTCATTTTCAATCTTTATATCCTTGTTTTCTTTTTCTTGCTTTAATGCACTGCGGAGAACCTTCAGAGTAACCTTACATAGAAGTGATAATAGTGGACATGCTAGTCTTGTTTCTGAATTCAGGGACATCGTTGAATATTTCACCAGTAATTAAAAAGTTAGCTCTAGGGTGTTTGAAGCTATCCATTATTAAATTCAGGAAGTTTCTTTCTCTCCCAAGTTTAAATCCTCTCTTTCCCATCTATTAAGAAAACTGTACTACTTTATTCTGTTAGTGTGCTGAATTATATTATTGACTTTTTTAATGTTAACTCAACCTTGAATTCCTCGAATATACCCTGTTTGGCATGATGCTTATTCTTTTTATACATCATTAGATTCTATCTGTTAATAATTGTGTTTAGGCTTTCTGCATCCTTGTTCATGAGAGTGGTCTGCAGCGTTCCTTCCTTGTAATGTCTGGGTCAGGTTTTGGTATCTGAGATACATATAAAATGAGTTGAGACATCTTCCTTCTTTTCTATTCTCTGGAAAAGTCTGTGTAATGTAGGTATTGATTTTTTCCTAAATGTTTGGAAAAATTTACCACTGAAGCCATCTCAGCCTCCTGTTTACTTTGGCTTTGTTCATTGTCTGCATTATACATGTGATTTTACAGATTTCTTCTCTTATCTTTACTATCTCTTTTTTCTATGTTTTTTTTTTTAGTTCAAATTGTTCATTTTCTAGCTTATTTAAATAGAAATTTAAATCACTAATGTTCAAGCATTCTTTTTTTAAGTATTTAAAGCTAAAACTTCCCCTCTAAGCTCCTTCTAGTCGTGTGCCCCAAGTTTTTAGGTCATTACCATTGGATCTGAAATATTTTCCAATTTCCATTCTTTGACCAATAAGTTATTTAGAAATGTGCTGCTTAATTTCCAAACCACTGAGGATTTTCTAGTTAGCGTTTTCTTACTGATTTTTTCTTAAATTTCTAGCATAATCCTACTGTGGAATTGTCTATTCTTTTAGTTTGGTCAACATTTGATTTATATATTGTGAAGCTTGTACTTTTAGGTTCAAATAAATTTAAGAATAAATTCTCTTCTGTTTTGTCAACACATCGTGACTGAGAAGTGTCCCTCTTTATGCCAGTTGCCCTGTGATTCTGGACAGTGTGATATCAGTGAAAGAATGTGTTCATCTCACTAATGAGCACACAATACACCACAAAAAGACATGTGTACAGAAGATATTTCAAAGAATGCCAGCTGTTCATTGCAGCAGGGCATCGTTTTCAGGGGAAGAATGTGTAGACCCCAGACAGCCTGTTGCACGTGAAAGATGTTTGTGAGAGTGCTGGTTCAAGAAGGAAATGTCTAGCATTTTTTCTTCTATTAAAGTGTATTTTGTCTGATAATAATATAGTTACATCAGCTTTCCTTCGGGTATATTTTTCCAACTTTTTATTTTCAATTTGCCTGGTATTTTTATATTTAATCTGTATCTCTTGTAAATGGCATATAGCTCATTGATTTTAAAATAGAGTCTCGGAATCCCTTACACCCTCTCCCAGTTAGTAACCTCTACCTAGGGTAACCACTATCCTTATTTTTACTGTGCCGTTAATTTTTTATGGGCAAGATTATGTCTACAATATAAAACACCAAAAGAGAAATAGTCTCAGGGTGAGAATTTACGTATTCAAAACCGAAACGATATAACCTTTTCTAGAAACACAAAAATACGTGTAGGTCCCTAATTTCAAGACGCTCACAGACTTATGACTAATTAAAGAACAGAGCTCTGGCAGAAATATGAACCCAGCGCTGCCAGAGCCAGGGAACGCTGGGGGCAAGCGGAGAAAGATTTCACAGAAACGTAGGGCTTTTAAGGATGAGTAGGAGCTGGTTGCCAACAGTTGCAAAATACACAAGGTTAGAAAAAAAACTGTAAGCAAGCACAGGTGAAAAGGAAAATGAAAGCTCTTTAGGACACTAATTTATGGGGTGGCCTACTGGTTAATTCTATCCGGTTTGGCTTCTGAGGCCGTCAATCAGAATGACGTCATTGCTGATCGGATTACTCCAGCGGCCTGAATTTGCTACCTGGGCAATCAGGAAGTCTAGGGAAACCGCGCGGCTTGCCCCCAGGAGGGGAAAGCCATGCAATGCGCAGAGGCTGGAAAGCCTATAATTAAATTCAATCACTGTAGGAAATACATCTACAGCTTCAGTGTGCCGCGATGCTGCCCCCTCTGCCGGCAGGACGTGGGCTCGAGAAAACTGGAGGAAGCACCTGTTAGCATCTCCAATCCGTTTACCAACGGGCATCAAGAAAAATGTTCATTCCTCCTCAGACCAACTCAAGGGACGTTTCTTAGGTACAGTGTTTTCTGTTACCTTGAATTGTGCAAACTTTTCCTTGTGTTGTAATCACTAAAATTTTCTTTTACAGTGTGAGTGCGGTGTGACAGATAATTCTTTCCAGTACTTTAGCATTAAATTTTAAACTGTAGTCCTACTTATTTTATAAGACTAGATGGTGTGCATACTTTCATGGAATAAGTGCACAAATATATAAAGGTCAAAACTACTTATACAATTTAAAAAAGATTTTTATTTATTTATATTTAGAGAGATGGGGAGGGACGGAGAAAGGGAGAGAAACATTGATGGGTTGCCTCTCCTACACACCCCCATGGGGACTGTACCCCGCAACCCAGGCATGTGCCCTGACCTGAATCTAAGGGTGCCCGTAACCTTTCGCTTTGTGGGAAGATGCCAAACCAACTGAGCCACATTGGTTAGGGCAAACCTACTTACAGAATTTCAAGAGAGAAAAATCCATAGTCTGGAGACTTTTTTACCCGTAGATTTTCAGCTAAAAGGCTGATTGGAAAAATGACCCAGCAGCTAATCTTATCAAAGTAATACTTTTATTGTGAGTTAGTTTGTAATTTCTGTGACAACCAGGTACAGTGCACAGAGACTGAAGAATGGCCACTTATAGACCATTTTTCATGGAGGTGAATTAAATTGAGGACTAGAGCTGGTTTATTTTAATTGTAGATACCCCTTGCCTTTAAGATTTCAGAAATCAAAAGAAAGGATTGTGCCTCCTTAGAGTCCTTGTGGAGTCTACAAATGGGATTGCGACTGGCCCTGCACAAGCCAGGCTGTTGAGGGCGCAGAGGTGGTACTCAGTGATGGCACGTGCTTTGGGAAGCACATCCAGGCGCGTCATCCATGCTGAGAACTCCTTGCCCCCTTGAAATCCACCCTCCCAACTCCCTCATGCCCTCAAGAGTGCCTGGGACGGGAAAATTAGAGTTGACTATTCACTTCCTGCTAACCAACTTCTTTAACTGGTTTCTTTTCTGTCCCTATGAGGCTGAAACCAAAGTGTGTAAAAGGTGTTGCACCAAGCTGTTTAATAAGAGCCTCTCATTCGTGATAACTCGAAGTCATTAACTGGTTGGAATCCCAAAGTTTTGGAATAAAGTCTTTAAAATTTGGAATTCATTTGCCATAGCAGGTTCATTCAGGAAGTCCTTACTGAGCAGCACTGTGTGGGAAACTCTAGGGATGTCACTGTGAACAAGCCATAGCCCTGCACTCAAGAAATGACATATGCCAGGCTTTCAGGTTGACCCCTAGTAAGATTTCCTTATTCTGTGATGTGGTGGTGATACTGATGGACCTGGCTTCTCTGGGCATCAGCAGAAGTGAGGCGGTGGCGTTGAAACAAGTCATGTATGTTTTGGTGTTCCTCCCATCCCCTTAACCCTTCAGGCAAGATCTGCAGAGTCCTTAAGTAGCCCCCAGCCCAAAAGACCCTCTAAGGCCAAGTTCTAAATGATTTCCTTCCTTGTCATCCAATTTCTAAATCTTCAGGACCGACTCCCACAATTCACCTTGAGATGATCTCACCTACTTTAAAAAAGGGAACCAGCAGCCACCCAAAGGAATCACTGAGGCTCCAATCTAACTAGGGTGGGATCCCTCAGGGCTGCCACGTGGCTGTGCAGGTTTGTGGACTGCACGAAGGCACCAGGCCAAGGTGGTAGTGAGTGCTGAAACTCAGTCTGCATTCCACTCACCCGGCCAAGCACCTGGGCACAGCTGCGTCTGCAGGAAGAAGGGGCCCCTTTTCTTAATTTGTTCAGAGGTCTTATACAGGAGAGGCGTGGCCCTACCCCACTCCATCACATGCACCTGCAGCATTGTGTATGTTTTTCTCTTCACAGCACATACCAACCTGTTAAAAGCTTGCAGAACTGAAGCTAAAACGTCTTCTCTGGAAGTGAGAAAACTCCACGAGGGCAGAGACCTGGTCTTACTTTCTGTGTCATTAGCCCTTCACTTCAAACAACAAGCCCCTAGTTGGTACCTGACAGATATCTGATGCAAGACTGAGAAATAACTGAAGGAGGGAGTCAGGGAGGAAATGCCTAGGATTTAGGCAAGAAACCAGGCACAGCCATGTGCACAGGGGCATGCAGGCTGTCATCAGCCACCCAAGAATCCACCTGTTTGAACCCCCAGGGTCTCCACTCAAGAGTGGCTTTAACAAGATGACCTTGGGGGGCAGGGAGACTGCTCTGAAGAAGGCAGGGCAGCCATTTGCGTCCTTGGTCATTTTAAAACCTGCAACTGCTTGCTTTAATGAGGAACCAAATATCCAGACCTGTGGTCTGATAAAGGACCCCCTTAATCATTTGGAAAAAACCTCTGATTTACTCAACACCTCTATGTGACAGGCACACAATAGACATTTTATTCTTACAATCAGCTCACTAGGAGGCTTATGATATTTCCATTTTCCTCTCTGAGGAAACAGATCAGAGAGAGTAAGTGACTTGCCCAAAGTCCCAGGGTTAGTAAGTGATGGCCTGGGACTGTATATGCTAACCAACTTATACATGGACTTATACATCTTAGATCCAACTTATACATCTTGGACTTATACATCTAAGTCCAACTTAGATGGACTTATACATCTAATACCCAGTCTCTGGTAAACAATAATTCCAGGAAACAAGGGCTGTCCGAGAGAAGTGGGTGTGGTACAGGCTACAAGACCAAAATGGGCTATGTTAGTTTTGAAGGTAGAGGTCTACTGAGATGCTTTCAGGATCCTCTCACCCACGTCTGCCTGAGGAATAGGCTGTCACCTCACATACAAGGAGGAAAGAATGGGAGCTCCTTCAACAGCTGACCTCCGGGTGGGCACCTCTGCCGGGGCTGGCCTTCTAGCACTCACCTTTAGACTTGCGGGGGGAGGGGGGGCAACAAAATCCAGACGGAGGGCAAGGGGAAAGTTTAGATCTCAAATGTAGTCTTGGCCTAATCAGCTTTGAAACAGGGACGCTGATGGCAAGTCTGGCCGCAGCCACCAAGAGGAGGCCCGCCGCTCTCCAGTACCGATTCTTCGTGTCGGACAGGTGAATGAGAAACACATATTGCTTTCTTTCAGGGAGTATGACGGAAGGTCTGATCTTCATGTCGGAATAACCAACACAAATGGTGAGTGCATTTTCAGTTTTAAGCTTAAAAAGTCCCCAGAGTCCCCAGAGGAGAGCAGTATTTCTAAAGAAAACGTGATTGTGCGACATGTAAATAGTAATTCCTTCAGGCCCTGGGCTCTCCTGTGCACCAATGGGATGAGTGGTGCTACTTCCCCTCCCCCTCAAATGAGAAACACTTGACTTTATGGCAAAGTATCACTAACAATGCTAAGTATTTGAAACATACTTGAATGTTTTCTCGGCCAAGAGTGACAGAAACCGTTTACCTTTTTGTTGGAATTTAGAAGAGTTAGAAACAGAGCCCCGGCCAAGTAGTTCAGTGGTTTCAAGCCAAGGCTGGGTGTTTGATCCCTGGTCAGGCCACATGCAAGAGTCAACCAATGAATGCACAACAGGCAAGTGCAACAACAAATTGATGTGTTTTTTTTTCCTCTCTCTCTAAAATCAATTTTTAAAAAAAGGGGGAAAAGCAGAATTTTGGGGAGACTGAGTTGCCCAGGACCTCATCTTGTATGGCAAACAGAATCTGAACCCGGGTCCTCTGCTCCCCAATCCTATACTTACTCAGCCCACTGCTATTGGGTCCTCACGCTCCAGGGTCTCCAGGGTGTAGGCAGGAATCTCAGGGAGAGGTCAGGGGACAAAACACCTGAGAAGGTGGTGGGGCTTACCGTGGTTTGCTTTAAAAAACAATAATTAAAAAGGAAGCATGTTTAAATAAAACAGTTCCTTTGGCCAGATTTAGCTCTGAGGGCACAGAGTCTGCAACCCCTGAACCCAGGATAGCCTGGTCTACAGGAAAAGGGCCTGGTCGGCCACTTGCAGGAAGCTGCAGGCCTGGGCATGGTGAGCAACACCAGCCTGTGAGGCTTTCCTCCCCTCGCCCCCCCCACCCCACCCCTGCCACCAAGGCAGGAGAGACTGACGCTGTGAGCAGAAACCTGGGACTGGGTTTTTGAACTCAGAGTTACCCATATGAGCAGTAAAATTCACCATCACTCTGATCACTGGAAATTTATTGCTGATTTAAGGAAACAAGATAGGCCCCTTTGTAAATAGAGAACTTCAACAAGAATATTTGGAGGTAACTATCCTGGTGCCTATTGCTGTCTCTGTTTCTGGGTGACTTCAGAGTGCTGAAGGGCAGGCGGAGCCAGAAGTGGGTTGCCCTGAAGGAATTGCTCTGCAGGGAACGGGAGGAGGAAGCTCCATAGCCAATCCTTAACTCCAGAGAGGACCCTCTCTAAATCTCCTAGGTGGCTACCTCTTGAACTTGATGATCCTGGTGGAAGTAGGTTCTAGAGCCTCTAATGACTTACTGCTAACTGGCAATAATCAGAAAGTGCAACCTCGGTTTCCAATATGTCAAGTTACTGTGTGGCTCCTGTCATTTTCTGACATCCCCTTTTCACAGAGGTGCATTTCCCCTCAAGCTTCTGCACAACTCTGGTTTTGGTTTCAGGAGTTGTCTATAATTACACCATGCATGGTGTCCAGCGAGATGAAGCAGGTTGGGAGCAGAGTGTAAGTATCCCATTACTGCAGCCCGGCATGTTTGGACTGATGGACCAGTGGGACAAGTACCTGGAAGACTTCTCCACCACGGGGGCCTGGCTGCCCCACAGGTATGAGGCTGCATGGACCACCTGCTCCCTGGCCCTCATTTGCCACCCAAGTGTGATCTCAGCTCCCAGAGGACTCTAAGCTGCGTGTAGTTGAGCCCATACCAAGATAGTAGTACACCTGTAACAGAATTTGAGCAGGGGTTGATTTACTTTGGGGTTTCTGAAGAGGTAAGCCAGCATAAATTACACAAAGAATCACAGCATTGTAAGAATGGAAAGGACCAAAATTTGGAACTCTGGTTATTTTAGTTATTTGGGTATTTTTACATATTTAACATTAAAAATAATATGTACAGCAAAAGCCATCATATTATGTTCCCTAAAACAAAAGAATTTTAGCCCTGACTGGGGTGGATCAGTCAGTGGCTTGGGCATCATCCCGCAAACTGAACCCAGGTAGATTCCTGGTCAGGGCATATGCTTGGGAGGCAGGCCAGGCCCTGGGCTGGCGGTGTGTGAGAGGCAACCTGTCGATTTTTCTCTCACACACTGATGTTTCTTTCCCTCTCTTTCTCCCTTCCTTCCCCTCTAAAAAAATAAATGAAATCTTAAAAAAATTTTAAATGATATTCAAAGTTTATTAATATTTTAAGCTCATTTTTGTTTGGCTTTAACAATTGTGAAATTGATTTCTCAATTCCTTGCTTCCATAACACTTTAGATACACAGCATACTTGTCAATTTAAATTATTTTTAGGATACCCTTGAAATAATTTTAGACACTGTGGAATATCCTAACATTTAAGATATTAAATTCTACTTCGAGAATCTAGAATTTCAGTGAAATTAAGGCCCCAAAGTTGGGGTTTATATGCACCTTAACTCACCACTCTGAACACTGAGCTGAGTCCCATCTGTACCTAATCAGAAATAACCCAGCATACCAAGTGTTCCTTCCTGCACAGGGCGGGCCCAGCTTGCTGAGTGAGATCAATTTCCATTATGAAAGGCCTTCAACTGTTTCTGAGCCTGTTCCTGAGCAGCTTTTAAAGCTAAATCTTCTCTATGTCCTTGTTTTGAAGGTATCAAGAAGACCGCCACAACTGCTACAGTTACACCCTCACATTCATTAACTGCATCCTGGCCACAGAAGGCAAGGAGCCACTGGACAAAAGTGAGTTCACAGAGAAATTCGTGGTCCCCAGGACCAGGAAGGCTTCCAAGTACATCACACTCCACCGGACGATAGAAGAGCATGGCTTCTATGTGATTGACCACCCGGATCAAGAGCCAGGCCCCGCTCCAGGAAGCGTTCTGTGCTGAGCGTGCTGTGTCAGAGCAGAAGGGACAGGGCATTTGGGGGGTTACCACTTTTAATAGATACTAGGGATTTCTAAGCACTTACACTGTGGTTAATAAAAATATAGGTGATAAAGATAGGTAGTAAAAATGGCTTTCCTTTAAGCATACCTCAGCTTACTGTAGTATAAGAATTTACAAAATTAATAGAAAAAATTGTCCTGGGTTTTCAAAACTGTTTTCATTACAACTAAGTTCTTTTCATAGCAGTTTGGTTTTCAAACTGAGAATATGTGTTAGAGCATAAAGTGGCAGCATCTTTTATTCACAGAACAATGAAAAGTCTTCCCATAAATTAGAGCACCCTTCAGTGTGAACCCAGAAGGTGGAGGGATTTGTAGGAAGGTGAACAACACAGCTACAATTTACAAAGTAATGACTATTATCATCTCACCATTTTTCTTTAAACAGCATATGGTAGCCTCTTGATGGTCAACAATAGGGAAAAAAAAAAAGAAAAGGTAAAGAAAGAAAAGGTCTCAGAACCTAAGTCAAGAAGTGGGCACTCCTGCATTAGCCCCCCTCACCCACATGCACACACTGCGCTGGCGAGTCCTGGGAAGTGGAACCCCAGTCTATTCCCTTCTCATTTTGCCTGGTCTGACAAGATCATGGTGGGGGGGTCGGGAGGGGGGAGTCAGGGGCGGTGGCAGTAGCTGGGTTTACTACAGCACCTTCTCTTCCCCCTTTAAATGCAGACGTCAAAAAGGACTCAATGAAGGGTTGTCTTGTTGTTTCTCTAATACTCAGAAGAAAGGGGAAAACTAGGATGAGCAACTATAAAAAAATGAGGTGATTTTAACAAGCATATTAGAATTTGTATATCCAAATAATCATCAAACTTAATTAAGCAGCCAATCAGCAAAACATTTCAGAATCCCTCTTTGGAACCTGCTTCCAGAAATCACTTTGTTTTTGGCCAAATGTGATATAGAACTCCACCTAATCTTATTCTCCAGCTTGGTCACCAAGTGATGTCTAACTTCCAAAAACCAAATCCATCCTCAAGGAACTCAACTTCAAAGGAACAAACCCATCTTCAGTGTACCCCTCATCAAAGTATCAATAACTACTCAGTAATACGGATATTCAGAAAATTTGCTACAGATCCTTAAAGCTTGTTTCCAAAGAAGTGTTTGGTCAATGTCCCAGCACCGACAACTTCAGTGGGAAAAAATGCAGGGCACACCAACGTCTGTACTTGTAAGTTCTGGTGCTTTCTTTTACAAAACTTTTTAAAAGATATTTATTTTCAGAGAGAGGGGAAGGGAGGGAGAAAGAGAGGGAGAGAAACATCAATGTGGGAGAGATCCATTTGGTCAGTTGCCTCTCACACAGGCACCTGGCCCATAACCCAGGCATGTGCCATGACAGGGACTCGAACCGGCGACCTTTTGGTTCGCAGGCTGGTGCTCAATCCACTGAGCAACATCAGCCAGGGCTGGTACTTTCCTTTAATAAAAACAAAACTCCCCATGCAGAACATGATACCACTTTGAACAGAGCTATGATTGCTACTTTTGGTGTTCAAGAATTCACAAAGCTCTCAGTGGGTAAAGATAAAAACGTGTTGTGTTTTGGGAATATTTGAATTTGCCCCATGCTATTAACATGTTATTTTAGGACTCTACTTCTCTGGTTCCATTCTTTACCTGAGTACTGATAATCATGGCAACTGTAGTAAACAGGTATTCATAAAGGTCTCCACACCAGAATAAACACATCTTATTCTTCCCTTTCACTTAAGACGACCCTCTGAAGTAGGTACTAGCATTATGCTGGCATCATTTCACAGATGAAAAGGCAAACTCAGGAAATACTTGCACAAAGTCACACAATGGCAAAACCAGGGCTTAAAGACGTTTGCAAAGTCCATGCACTTAACTCCTGGGCCCCCTGGTAACCTGATAGACCCCAGTGTACCTAGGATGTGCAACTGGGTCAGCAAGAGAAAGGAGAAAGTAAAGGGTTTTGCTTTCATCAACATTCAAACATGGAAAGGAACTAAATAACGTCTTAAAACAATTCAGATAAAACAAGAATTGCTATGACAGAAATGCCAAACTCATGCTTTCTTAGTGCTGCACCCTCTGCTTTTCAAAGCGTCAGCAGTCCCCTTTCCCTACCCCAGGGGCTGCTGTCACCCTGGAGGTGGCACTGGCAGCAGTCACCTCTGTTACTTCACTTCAACAGGCTATAAACTCCCCATCCCTAAAATCACAGTACCACCCTCTAGGTTTTACCCCAGTAAAGGAAATCAAGCATCTCATCACACCAACAGAGGGCAATGTTGCTCCGTTTCTCAGAATTGTAAACAGACTCTGTTTTCCTTCATCATGCCAGCTAAATGCTAACTGAAGGATGAGGAGACTCAGCGTTGGCACCCACTCTGCCTCCCAGATGAAGTCCTGTAGTTCTCCCTGGCACCTCCCAAAACGCATGTCTTCAACTCAGATTTTGGCTCTGCCTTGTGCACACAGCTGGTCTTCCATCAATGCTCACAGAATGCTTAGTCCCTGGGCTCCTTTTCACAGTGAGGTCCAAGTTTGCCTCAGTGTTACTGATTTGAAAGACTAAATGACCCACATGAAGGTATTTTTCCAAAGCCTGTACAGCGTGCATGGATTACTATTATAACCAGGAAAACCCAAATAAACATTACTCCACAACAGCCGTATCTAGCTCCCTTTCTGCTTACTATCTCGTCTCCCCCATCTTCAGAGCTGACTTCACCTCACACTATTTTCCTATCATCTCCTTCATTGTGTTACCTACCAGGGCATAAACCGGGCTTTGTAACCTCTAGAGGAATGGTATGGTAGCTGACAATTTTGGTTTATCTGAAAGGGAAAAAAGTACACATACCTACCATGTGCCAGACCCTTATGTAAATCATCTCATTCAGTCTGCAAAACAAACTGCGGAGATCACCATCTCAATTTCACAGCAGAGGAAACGGAGGCTCAGTTATAAGGCAACAGTTCCCAAGGTCGCCCCTGTTTTCCTGGGTTAGACTTGGACTTTCGACCAAGTTTTCCTGACTTGATTGCTTCTACTCTATCAGAATGTACCATTTAAGTTAGGAAGATCTACCTTCATAATATTGTTTCAGAATAGGTAAACATTCTGAAAAATTAAGTGCTTAAGACTTTTCACTTAAAAGAAGTTGAATTGCTTGAAAATAAAAAGTTACCTCCTAGTTTAACAATTTCACAATGTGCTTTTTCTTAAAAAATTTATTTATTTATTTATTTATTTTTAGAGGGAAAGGAAGGAGAGAAACATCAATGTATGGCTGTCTCTTGTGGGCCCCACACTGGGGACCTGGCCCACAGCCCAGGGATGTGTCCTGACTGGGAATCAAACTGGCAACCCTTTGGTTTGCAGGCCAGCACTCAGTCCACTGAACCACACCAGGCAGGGCACAAATATGCTTTTTCATATTCGTAAGTGTGGCATCCCTATATTTCACAAAATGTAACAAGACTTACAATTTTTTTCAGTATGTATATATATCTAAAAAGCAAAGATTTAAGATAAATTGATGGGCTTAAATATCTCTCAACCAATTTTAGAAATGGGATTCAGTAACAGTTTTAAGGAAGTTAACATTCATGGGATAATTGAGTCTGTAATGAGATTTCTAAAAATTCCATTTGGTAAAATCATAAATGGAAGGTGGACGGTGGGGAGGAGAAACATTTCATTTCCTTGTAACCCAATCACTACCCCATAAGGAGAAAACTAAGTTAAAAAACCTCATTCTAGTAAAAGATAGCTGTTTTTAAAAAGAGAAAATGAAAATGTTTCAAACAATAAAGGCAAATAACTGTAAGACAATAAAAACTAATCAATAAGTAACAAGGAATTTTCAGACTAGTACACAATTCTCAAACACTCCAGCATGATAAACCTGCCTACTCATGTTGGTTTAACCTCAGCCAGGTAATGCCCATAATAATCCAATTACTTTATAGCAGTGCATCTCTTTTTGAGAGGACTCCGGCAGTAAAGGCGCAGATGTCACCATTTCCCTCACAGTTGGGCGACGAGGTCTGAAACGTCAAGTCTCCCAAACTGAAGCTAAGAGACCCAACATTCAATAATCAACTACACAAGAACCTACCTTAACAGCTGACAGCTAACGGCGGTCCTTAAGGCGCAAGTGCTCCCTCCTCCCCCGCAGTGAACCATCAGAGTGGCAAATGGCTGAAAGCACGTTACCAGTCGGGACCTGTGCTAAGGAAACTTGTAGGGCCCAACCCCCATAATCCTCCAGCAACCCTCTGTGGTTGATAACATTATCGTTTTTATTTCTTCATTGAGGTGAGATTCACGTTACATAAATCTATTTTAAAGTGAAAAATTCAGCAGCATTTAGTTCAATGTTGTGCAACCACCATTGAGCTCAAAAACAGTTCATTACCCTGAAAGGTCGCTCTGTACCCACCGAGCAGTTGCTCCTCAGTCCTCCCTCCCACTGTCCTGGTCACCACCCATCTGTGTTCTCTATGATTTACCCATTTGGGGTGTGTAATTGGAGTCAAACAATATGTAACATTTTGTGTCTGGCTTCTCTCACTTGGCGTGTTTTCGAGATTCATCCATGCTGTAGCATTTACTTCATTTGTGTGTGGAGGAGTTGACTAGCACTCCATTACATGTGTACGTTGATGACATTGCCTTCATTTTATAGATGAGGGAAACAGAGGTGAAGATCGCATAGCTAGTTAGTGGATGAGTTGGGATGCAAACCTAGGTCTGACTCCAGACCAAGGAACTCTTAGCCATCTTGCCCTCAGGGCGAATAAGAAAAGACCAAGGAATTGCTGAAACTTAATACCAAAACCAGAGTCTTACGAATAGTTCGAGAAACCCGAAAACTGTAAGCCATGGATTCTAACCTGAAGAGGTGGTGCCTTAAGGGCAGGGCAGGTCTGTGGTTACAGAAGAACCACACGTGGGTGCCCACTGCTCCCTGGGCTGGTCCAGCACCTCCAATGATGGCTGCCTGACTCTGGCCACACATTCTTCAGAAGATAGGCTAAAGGAAATTCAACTTACTCCAAGGACAAAATAGCCTCTTGCCACACTGAGGACCCTCTACAAAGTCCTGGCACCTCTGCACTTCCTGTGCATAAACAATGTTTGCGTTTGTTACCAGATAAGCCTAATTTCCATAAACATCCTTCAGCTCTCAACCCAGATTCAGCTTTGAACATAGAGGCACTGGGCCTTCTTGGTCTCTTGCCAATTTGGTGGGTTTGAGTCACTCCTTCCAGGAAGGGAGGGGAAACCCCTTGTGTTGGGTGTTTTTTGAGTACTCCTTTACCCACATAACCACAATGAAGTAACTATTATCATTGGCCCCACTTTAGAGGTAAGAAAGTTGAAGCTCATAAAGGACAAGGTAAGTTGCTCAAGGTCATCTAACCATTGAGAGGCAGAGCTGAGATCTAAATGGGTCTTTTCTAGAAGGCTCATTCTGCTACCTAACTTTCAATAAAATGATCTCTGGGGAAAATAATTAAAAGCTAAGAACCACATATTGCTCGAGATTCTTAACCTTGGATCCACAGACAGTCCTCATGGAATCTGTGAACCTCCTGAAGACGTATGCAAAATTATATGCATGGCAGGCTCCCGGGGAGAGGAATCTCATGCTCCAGCCCAACCCTTGAGGTGAGGGACCACCACCCAAGCACGCCAGCACATATGCAGCCCTGTTTGGAGCAGAGGGCAGCCTTTCTCTTTAACTTCTACACAGCCAAGCCCTATCGGGGCTGTATTTCTGACTTCACATGGTTCACCAGGCTGGTGTCACTTCAGTACTGGAGATCATGTAAAGGCGCTGAGTGGAGGAGCTCCCAGGTCATCTGACTTCTGACAACGGCCATGACTCTGAGCCTCAAACCTTCTTCCTGGGGAAGGTCTCAGCACCTGAACTCAAAAAAAGCTGCTGTGGAGTAAGAATGAGCACGGTGTCTACCCTACCTCAACTCCCATTATCTGAGTATTTACTGTAACTGTGTGCAAAAAAAATGTTACCCTATATTGGTCATCCAAATGAAAAGTTACGGATATGTAAGTCTGCAGCAAAACCATTCAAGTTGTGAGAGTCACAGCACACGCTGCTTAGATGACTGATGCCTGTGTGGTTTGGAAGTGGCCTATTATCACATCATCTTCCTGACTATATCAAGTAACAATGTCTCCTATGAAACGAAAAAGCCTCTGGAGAAAGTAGGTGAGTTTTAGAGGCCTAGGAAATACCTGTGCATTAGAAAAAACAGTTGGAAGTGATAGTGTATTGAGAAAAGTGATCATATAAGGCAGTGGCCCCCAACCTTTTTGGCACCAGGGACCAGTTTTGGGGAAGGCAATTTGGGCCCTGGTCCATAGACAGAAGTACGATCCTTCTATCAACATTCCACCTCAGATGCTTTAACATCAGCTAAAATGCATCAAAGCTTTATTTTTTAATTGTAAAGGCTGCAATAAAGATGCAGAGAAGCTGAAAGACCACATAATACTTGTAACTGAAGCCTCCAGAAGACTCATTCCCACCTTACCTCCCTCACCTCAAGGGTTGGGCTGGAGCATGAGATTCCCCTCCCCAGGAGCCTGCTATGCATATAATTTTGAAGTATGGACCCATTCCTGGTCCATACTTCTAATTAAGGACTGGGAATGGGGGTGGGGGTGGGTGAGGATGGGGGATGAGAAAACAGGGGGCAGAGCTCATGTGGTAATGCCAGTAGCTACAGACCAGGAGGAGGGAGGTTGGGGACCCCTGATATAAGGGATATAATATTGGCCAAGCAGGTGTCTGCCTCTTTTTGTATGTTTTTTTTGCACTAGGTTGACAAAATATAACTTGTGAAAAATGTTGGTTCCACAAAGTTTCACAGTGTTCTTGACCATGATGTGCTATTTTTAGTGAAATTCTTGTGGGGCCAGTCAGCCTGGTGCCACTTGAATACATGCTGGTACAGTGCGTGGCTTTGAACGCCTTGGGAGAACTGGAAAGTAATGAAGGAGAGAGAGGATTTGGTGGATTTCAGTTTTAAAGCAAATCTGGAAGGGTTGGGAGGTTTAAGAACCATGTAAGGCCGATGCTTTCAGGGTGCAGGTGAAGCAACTTCTGACCTCAGTGAGGCTATAGCGTCTCCTCCAGTGAACAGCAGATTCTCCTGTAGGTGGTTTTATCGCAAAGTAAATTTCCAATCTTGATGAATCTGAGCTTTATTTTGAAAACAAACACCATCTGGAACATTTGTTTCAGAGGGTAAGAAAAAAGTGCTAGGACTTAATACTTCCAAAGATAAGCTAATACTGCTTTTAGCGGCAACCAAAATGTTTGCTGGTGCATCATTCCAGAAGCCCCCGTGCTTTAAGGTACCACTGAAGAGTGCATGGCCTGCTACTCGGTGTTCAAATCTTATACATAAAGAAGGAAAATCCTTCATACAAGGTTACTTTGACTAAAGATGATGCTTTGGAGTCTTCTAGAGGCTTCAGTTACAAGTATTATGTGGTCTTTCAGCTTCTCTACATCTTCATTGTAGCCTTTACAATAAAAAAAAAGCTTTGATGCATATTAGCTGATGTTAAAGCATCTGAGGTGGAATGTTGATAGAAGGATCACATTTTGATGAAGGATTCACGGGAGAGTTTTGACCATAAAGGCATCTGATGCACTGATTAGGCTTGCAAAGAAGTGTCACTACAAATGATCAATGAAATAACGAAGATTGACATCAAAGGTTTGAGAATGTGATAATTCAAAGTGAAGTCTTTTACTTTGCTAAGGAGTCTGGAGTAAGCAAAGTGAACAGTAAAAAAGTTGAAGAACTATTAGCATCACTAATGAAAAGCAAAGAACTTACTAAGAGGCTCTTTCAAGTTGATGGCCACTTTTGGTCTGAGGCAGGGGAGGAAGGGGAGCTCCGTTTATTTGCATGCCAAATTGTTAAAATGTAAAGCATGAGGACATAATGATTTCATTGGGAGAGCACAGGATTATGATGTGAACAGAAGCACTGCAGTAAAATACAACTGTAAGAGATTCTTAGACTATTAGGAGCTCTAAGATCATGCAAGGAAGTGCAAACAAGTACCCATTTATTTTTCATTGTTGTTTCTTTTTCATCTCAGCTTCCAAAGATGAATCTTAACCATCTACTTCTGGAATAGTTAGTGCCAAGAAGACTGTCCACCAGTGTCTTGAATTCGGACAGTGGATGAGTCTCAGACACGTGTCCCCTCACCCCTACTCTGGCTCCCTTTTGCTTGCTCACCTCACCCCCACACCCTCTGTCCATTTCCTTCTTTTTGCCTCCAAATACCAGGCCTCAGGCAACTCTTCACTGGAATCTAATCAGTTAAGAAAAGGCTGTTTACTGTGTTTCCTAAATGTTAACTGCACTCATTATGTATCTTTGTACATTATTTCACCACCTGTTTTTACTTCATAATAAGTTCACTGAAGCAAGATGCAATTTTTATCTAATACTGCATAATATTGTATATTCTACACCAACATGCCTACCAATTAGCTCACTGGCCAACAATTAGGTAATCGTTTTAAATGCTTTCTATGATTCAGAAATCCTTGTTAAACATTAAATGGATTTTTATGTTCTTGAGTAATTGGTTGGAGTTCTTGGACAAGCAGAGACGTGTTATGTTTTCCATTTACAATAAGGGGACACAGCGTCTGGCCGTCCCCAAAGCTGCTTTCCGGCTCTCTTTCAGGAGCCGACTGGATGTGGGTAACGAGAGATGCCTGTGTATCAAAGTGCTGCTTTGAAACCTGTACAGTGCCACATCCGTGTAAACTATGATCGTTTTTAGGTAAAATCAGAGTAACACAGAACTTCCTTGTCTGGACGAGTCTTCTTGTGACTCATCTACTCAATGTCTTCACAGAACAGACAAGGACAGAGCGAGGCCCAGAGGCCAGGGGCTCGGGCCAGTCACAGTCAGTACCAGCTCAAGGACAGAATCCGAAGTCCCAGCCTGGGGCTATTTTTCTCTCCTGTGTAATTTTATCTTTTCAAACACTCAGTTTTCTGGTTCTGGGAGCACCATGCCCTTTAAAACTTTTAAATTAATGGCCAATTACAATTAAAGGGCTTTTTACCTCACCCTGGACTTGGCTTATTGTAGGAGACTCAATAAATATTTGTTGGTGAAATCAGAAATATGAGGTTGAATTGTTAAAATTCATCTTGGTCACTCCTCTCTCGTGAAGAAACCCAGCGGCTCAGAATCACCTCCTGTAACCAATCAAAACAAAAAAGACGTCTGAATTTTAAAAACAAATGGAAGAACATGCCATGTGACATCGCTGCTACATTTCACAAAAAGCTGTCTATACAACGAGGATACCTGTTCCCGTGCCTTGTCACTGAACGTTTGGTGAAAATGTGACTGTAGCAACATAAACCTTACATGCAAAGAGTATCCACCATAACCATGCAAAGACTTTAAAAGCTAAACTTGCCTCAGCCGAGGTATTCCACTAGCACCTTCCAGGGTTAGGAGTGCCAGCACAAAAGTGCATCTTTAAACATCAAAACCAAGTCTGTGATGATGCTGCCATATCCAGGTCGGCATGAGAAGGGAGAAGTGGACACAGATGGGCATTTTCTGAAAAGCTAGCCTAGTGGGGATGGCAGGACAAACCGCGGGGATGAGGCGCTGTGGCCCTTGAGCAGGTCTGCAGAGGGATGGGGCAGTGAGACCAAGAAGAAGGGTGCAATGTTACAGAAGAACAACAAGGTGCTGGATGTGAGGGTGGGGTCAATGACAGGGTGAGGGATGGAACTATTAAACACTGGGTGACGAGACAATGAACTTGGCATCCCTGGCAGAGAAAAGCCTGCCATGAAAACAAGGGGAAATTCAGCTCAACACAGAACCGCAGAAGCCAGATGAGGAGTTCAAGAAGGAATGAGTCAACATCAATACTTCTAGTCTCTGGGAATGAGACCCAGGAGAGGTCCTGGCTTGGCCAGGAGGTCCCAGGCCAACTGGGAGAGCAGTTTCAGCTGACTGATGAGGAGAGAAACCAGATCACATTGCAGGTAAGGAAGCAGCAGGAATTAAGGGGGAGTACGAGTGGGTTTAGCAGGGAAGGGCCAGAGAAGACCAAGGCAAGACGGGTTTCATTTGTTTTCTTGGGAGCACATGTTCAAGAAGAAACAGTACAAGGAACAGAATCTTGGGGATGACACAAATTATCTCAGAGTTTACACACCTGAACTTGAATCCTTTTCATACATTCTGGTGACTCCATCTCTTTGTCAGTCATGGCAGAGGGTTTAATCAAATAGCACAGCATGAGTTCCTATTGAGAAATGAAAAACAACCTCCATATCCCACAAAATAACGGTACAAGTTTGAGTGCCTGAGCAGGACATGCAGGCAGTCTCCATGCCCTCTCACGCAGTGCTCCTGCAAGCATCGTGAAGCACATCAGTGTCCTCCTGGGGGCATCGCCACTAAGGGCCTGCCAGTTCATCACTGTCGACATGTCAAGAGAATGCAAATAAAGCAGATATACTGATTATAAAACATACAATTTAAAATATTAAATGTATACTGTAAGTCTCAAAAAGTGGACATAAAAACACCAGAAACAGTACAGACCCCCCATTTCTATAGGGCAAAACTACTTTTTACAGGCCAAAGCCTAAGCAATTTAACCCACACTCAAGACAGTCTCAGCTCCCACCACACCTCCAGCAGCGTAGGACAGAGTAGGCGGGGGCCACAGTTTGTTTTAGGTAGCAAATTACTGAGTCACAGAGAACACACAAGGCCCTCATCCTTTGCAGTCCTGGTGACTTCCCTCCTACCTTAATGGCAGCAGGAAACAGAACACAGCCAGGAGTCGGCTGGCTCTGGGTTTGAATCCCAGTTCTGCACACGAGCTGCATGATCATGGGGTGCTCGCTCACAACACCTCTGACTCTGGTTCCTCACTCTTAGGATAAGGATCATAAACAGATGGTGAGAAAACATGTGAAGTGTTTAGCAATAAATATTAATTCCCTTCCTGCCTTTTCAAGGCAGGAAGAAATCTACCAACTTTGGAAAGAAACGTGTCAGTGTTTGGACTCCTTCGTGAATGTGTGGGTGAATGTGGAGCGTGCGCTGGCTGTGCTGACCGAGGGCATCCCAGAGACGGAAGGCAATGCTCACCCATACCAATCACCACGGGGAACCTGGAAGCTCAATTCCTGGGGCTTAAAACCAGCTGGTGGTGGGAGGGGATGTGAAAGGAGGACAGGTTCTGGCCCAATCTTCCAGAACTTCAATGGTGGGAACACTTTGAAGTTTCTACAAATGACTTTTCTATTTCTACTACATTTAAGGGAAAAAAATCCAACCATTTACATGACAGGTAATGCCAGAGTTGATGTTACCTTGGAGACATTCACTGAAACTCTGCTTAAGGTAGCCAGTGACTTCCAACTGAAAGGTCTGCGAAGACAGCCCTCGAAATGGTCATCCACTAACTCAATAATGACGGAGTAACTGAAAAACATACAAAGGGTGTTTTAAAAATAAAGAGCATGGAATCAGTCTCTTTAAAAAGAATACTCTTTGTCCTACCAAGAACAAAGCTACAGAAAAATATAAAATATACATCATCTGATCCTAAACTCCCCTAGACTGTGCTGAGAAAATATTAATGAAAAACTCACACTTTATGTTATAAAATTTTAGACTGATTTCAACACCTGTAGGAAAGGCATGGAAATATTTCTCCCAATATGAAAGCCGAGAATTCACTCAACTGTTTAGACACTAATACTCACTGATATTAAGATGAACGATTACTATACAAGTTAATTCAATGTGTAATATGAAAAGACATATTATCATGACCTATTTATTATTTTATATACAGTGTAACAATGTTGATGTTTAAGGCATGGACATATAGTATTTATCCTCATCAAGAACATGACTAGTTGTTTCTGTGGCACTGAAAATTAAAGTGGAGGCCAGAAATATCATGTCTCTTTAAGCCATTAACTTATTTAAAAATCACTCCAAACCTTGCATGGTAAAATGGAGGTCCTTTTCGATAGAGCACTGCAAAGAAAAAGAAAGAAAATATATAACCTCCAGAAACCAAAATCTTATTTTATTACTTAAGTTTTTTTCATCTCCCCAGAGACATAAACACCCAATTATCTGTATGTGGGAAATCTGCCATCTGCCCGGTAGTCTATTTTTAAAACCCAAACTGTTTTTCCCCAGGAATAAAATGCAATTAGTAAAGCCAATCTGTCACCAAGACCCTAACACCCTCCTCCCACCCCCACCCCACTTATGAATTCCAAAGCCAAATACAAGTGAATCTCCTTTTGCCTCTTATCTTATACTCTCTAGAATGAAAACTTGAAAGTATATCAAGAATGTGAAGTTTGACAATTTGTTATGCATGTCAAATCAATGTAATTCACAAAGCGTCTGGGCTAATCTGGCCAGGAACCAACGTAGGTGTTGGTGCCAGAGATGAGCAAGGCTCACGCCTATTTTTAAGAAATGCAAAGTCAAGTAGGGGAAAAAATCCCATAACCGCACACGCCGCTCAGAGACCAGCCTGCCCCACTGCAGTAGTTCCCGCCCCGTGCATAAAGGATACGCTCCAAGACCCCCGGTGGATGCCTGCAGCTGTGAATAGTACCAAACCCCCATATGTGTCTTTTCTTATACATACACACCTATATTAAAGTCTAATTTATAAACCAGGCACAGTAAGAGATTAACAACTAATAATAAAATAATAGAATAATTATAACAATATACTGTAATGGAGTTATGTGAATGGCTTTGCGCCATTATTAAGGTAAAGTAAGGGTTACTCAACACAAGCACTGTGATCCCCCAACAGTCGGTCTGATAACTGAGCTGGCTACTAAGTGACTAACAGAAGGAGACCATTTACTGTGTGGAGACACTGGACAAAGGGGTGATTCACATCTTGGGCAGGATGGAGCAGGACAGTGAGAGGCTTCATCATGCTACTCAGAACAATGCACAATTTAAAACTTATGAGCTGTTTATATCTGGAATTGTCCATGTAATATTTTCAGACTGACATTGACCACACGTAACTGAAACCACGAAAAACAAAAGGTCGGATAATGGGGGACTAGTGGTAATTCAGTTCGTGGAGGTCTAGAGCCGCTGTGGACAGCGTGGGGACAGGGACTCTGCCACGAAGACCCTGGAACTGCACAGGGCATCCTTCAGGGGCAGAGACTGTGGCAGGGAGGCGAACACCATGCGCCTCACAGAAGTATGAAGGTTAAATAAGACGAAAGAAGAGAAGCACCAAGGCAAGATACCTGGTCGCCAAAGAAGCCAGCAGCCATGGGAGCTTCTGAATGGGGAATGTCAAGAAAGGTCCCCCCGACCTGACTCCCTTGGTTTCTAGTCTTGTTTTCACCAGTGGGTGATCAAGGCAAACCAGCTGGGTAGCTGCACTTGAGATCCCTATCACTTGTTCCAAATACTGCTCCTGGAATGAAATTTGACTGACAAGATTTGTTCAAGGAAGAGTTTCTCCGATAAGATGTGAATTTCATAACGGCCCTCTGTCATGTATCATTAGCTCTGTAAGCAGAAACAACTGTTAAGTCGATGTCCTGGATTTAACCCGTGGTGGCAGTTCTAAGGTACACATGATTAGATCACTAGTCTTCAAAACTAAAATAATCTTGTTAAAAACCAGTGGCACCAAGCAGCTGTGCCTGGAGAAGGGGTGAAGTTTTGGAATCACTCCTCCCATCCAGGCTAGTACTGCCCATGAGCCTTTGCTACGGCAGGCACTGTGAAGACACCCTTCACGTGGCTGCTCGCCCGAGACCTGGTCTCACATTAATTATACAAGCAGCTTGAAGTGCATGACATGCCCCAACTGTGGGAAAGGCCTCTGGGGAGTTGGGAAACAGCAGTTGATTTATTTCTTTTCTTTTTATTTTTATTTATTTATTTTTTAAGATTTTATTTATTTATTTTTAGAGGGGAAGGGAAGGAGAGAGGGAGAGAAATATCAATTTATGGCTGCCTTTCATGCATCCCCTGCTGGGAACTGGCCTGCAACCCAGGCATGTGCCCTGACTGGGAATCAAACCACGATCCTTTGATTCGAAGGCCTGCGCTCAATCCACTGAGCTACACCAGCCAGGGCTATTTCTTTTCTTTTTAGAAAATCTGTCTGCATGTCCATTCTTTCATTCATCCTTATAAGGCAGTTTATTTTTAAATTAGGAAAGTTCTCTCGACATCCACAAATATGGTTTGAGTACTAAAATGCATGAGATAAGGTATGCTTAGAAGGCACTCAACAAGGCTCTATTCCCCTGCAACTAATTAAAAAAAATATGTTATTTTATAAAGAAGGTATTCTTACCCATGTTATATGATGACCAAACAAAAGCTCAGGGAGATGAGGAAATGTGACCGAGGTCACATACACCACACACCTCACAGGAGTATAAAGATTAAATAAGAACCAGAGCCAGCCGCGAACCCAAGGAGTTCCCAGAGGAGGAAGCTCTTTCCATCACCCCAAGCCACCTCTTCCTGCATCACTGTAGCCTGTCCACTGGAAAATTCTACTCAAATTTCACCACATGATGAGAAAGTTGGAGAAGACATGCCAAGGATTTACACCAAGTGGCTATTCTTACAGGAACATGAAAAGGAGAAAGGAACAGGAAGCCAATGCAGAAAAATGAGACAGGCACATCACTTATTTAAGCAATGTGACCTGAGGCCAACACATTTATCTGGAGACCTAGCAAACTAATCTCAAGCTGATCCCAATCACTGGTGTGGTAATTCTGAGTTAGGATATCTGTACCTGAAATCCAGTCATGGAAGAAACAAAATAAACCATTTATCATAGAAAGATGGGTGATCCCTAACATTTATTTCAAATTGCTGACCCTCTTTGAGAATTTTATAAATGCTATGGACTCCTGACCCAGAAAAACACACCAATCTACGAACACAATATTTTGAGTAAAATTTCAAGAGGTACAAGGGACCCCCTGAAGACCATCCTATGTGTCTAGGTTAGACACACTCAACTTTAGAGCACTTGAATCTTTAAAAGATTTAAAGATTTGAACTGGCTTTCTTTGGGTATTTAAAAAGGCTCAAAGGCATATGAAACAAGTATATGACAGAGATCAAAAGACCTCCAGAGCCATGACTGCTTAGAAGCCCTCTCAAATATTTTGAAATTTTTGTTTCAACCTCATGAACAATTCTGAAAAGCATCCAGGAAGCACCCTCGCTTGGCAGACGAGGAAACTGAGTGTGGGCACTTACTGAAGGAGACTCTAGTGCCAGTCACATTCACTCACCCAGGCCCTGCTCTAAGTGCCAGTTACACAACGACATCTCCAGACTTGTATCTCCATGCTCTCCTGTGCTCCAGAGCTGCCTATCTCCACAGTAACTCCAGTTATTGTGTCTGAAACATTAAGCCAAATATTTAGGCACTATCCCTGATTCCTCTCTTACCCACAAATCCCACGTCCATTCCATCTGCAGGGCTGGCTGAGCTCGGCTTCCTTAACTAGTCCCTCTCCTTCCATTTTTGCTCTCCTGCAGTCTATTAGTAAGAGAAGGTCAGAGCAGCGTTCCCCAACCTTTTTGGCACCACAGACCAGTCTCAAGATGATTCAAGGGCATTACATTCAAGCTCACCTCCTGCTGTGCAGCCCGGTTCCTAATAGGCCTGGACCAGTACCAGTCCATGGCCCAGAGGCTGGGGACCCCTGAGATAGAAGATCCTATTATATTAAGTCATTAAATTTAAATCACTCCTTTGCTCTAAATATCTCGAGACATCCAATCAGCAGAATACCATTCAAAGTCTCTACGTGACCTGGCCCCAGCCTAATGCTCTGACATCACCTCATGTCACTTTGCCCTGGATCTCTAAGTTCTAGACATGTTGTCCTTCTGCTGTTCCTGCGACCTGCTGAGCTTGTTCATGCCTCAGGGCCTTTGTACTTCCTGTTCATGTTGCCTATACGTTCTTTCCCAAATTCTCAAGTGACCTGCTCCCTCCCTGTGGTCACATTATTTTCAGAGAGGGCTTTCCTGACCACCTGTAATAACTTCCTGTACTCTCTGTCCTACTCTGCTGTTTTCTTATGGTACTTATCACACCTGAAATTACATTATGTATGCATGTGTTTGCTTGTTTGCCCTCTGCCACCACAAAGTAAGTTGCTCCATCAAGAGGGTTTGTGTTTGTCTTGTTCGCCCCTGTATTCTTGGCCCCTAAAAGGACCTGGCCCGCAGGAGATCCTCAGTAATTCTCTGTTGAATGAAGTGGTCACCTGGCTTGGCCTCCTCATTTAGTAAAGATCAGTGAAGGAAGAAATGTGTATAAGTTTCTAAGAGTCTGGGCTCCAAAATTCAAAGTCCAGCTCTGTAAGTTACTGGGCCTGAACACTGTTAAGGGCAAATGACCCATTCTCCCAAAACTGCAGTCTGCCTCTCAGAAAAATGATAAAAAGTACCCAATACAAAGGACTGCTAGAAGGATTAAATGAGATAATGAATGTAAAACAGTACGATGCTTGGCACATAGTAAATGCTCAATAAAAGATAGCTGTAATTACTGTTGCAATGATTATTCTCATTTGCTAGATGAGGCAACTGAGGCCCAGCAGACAAGGGACTGCCCTATATCACATGATCACATGGCTAACGGGGGCAGGTGGGGGCGTGCCGTAGAACTCTTTTCTAAGATTACAGAGCAGATGAGAGGAAAAGCCTGACTTGAGGCTGCATGCTTCTGCTCCTGGGTTTTTCTCCTAGACTGTCTTTTTACTCTTTCTGGACACACCCTACACCTAATTCAAACATCCAATATTCTTATGTATGCCAGAAGAACCTCTTACAAAAGATCAGTAATAGCACATATAACCAATCTGATTTTCATCCCAGGATCTGAAGCAAACCCTGGTTCTCACACCTACCAAGCTAGGAATTACTTACGTAAATCTGTTCCATACTTTAGTCCTACTTTGGGCACCCAGCCCTTGCTTCGGAAGTAATGGTACGCCATGTAGGTAGTCCTGAATGTGGGCTGAACCATGGTGAAAACTTTCCAGAGTTTCACAATCGTTAAAGGCTCCTGAAGTTATTGAATAAAAGACAGGCATTATTATGCATGCACTCATCATTCAGCCAGTGAATCAACATCTGTAAGTGTGAAGCTGAAGCAGTGAAAAACACACAGGCTGGTAACCACAGCAAAGGGACTTAACTAGATCTGGACCTGTGCTGTCCAATGACATGCCTGGACTGAGATGTGCTGCAAGTATGAAACATACACGGAATTTAAAAGCTTAACGTAAAAAAATAAATAAACTATCTCAATAATTCTGGATATGTTGGGTTGAATAAACTATGTAATACATTATAAATTAATTTCACCTAACCTTTTTTCCTACGATTTTATTTATTTATTTTTAGAGAGAGGGGAAGGGAGGAGAAAGGGAGAAAAACATCGATGAGAGAGAAACATAGACTGGTTGCCTCTTGTACGTACCC